>ML660663.1:911745-936737 GCA_007570785.1 Antilocapra americana | reverse complement strand
GGTCTGAGGAAATTATCTCAGGATGAATTTTTTCTAACTGGGACTGACCTACTGAGATGAGCTAATGTTCAGAGCATAAACAGAGCTTCCCAAGAAAAATACCAGCAGGGGCCTTGCCTTGGGATGCCCCAAAGGAAAATCCACTTTGCAGTTTCCTTCTCAGTCTCGTGACTTTGTCATCCGAGTGAGGGGGCATCCTGATGGCTCCCAGCACTGGAGCCTACTCAAACTTATGTCTATTGAATTGGTAATGCCATCCAACCATCTCATCCTCCCTGGTCCCCTTCTCCTCCTGCCTTCAGTCACTCCCAGCATCAGAGTCTTTTCCAGTGAGTCAGCTCTTGGCATCAGGTGGCCAAAGTATTGGAGTTTTAGCTTTAGCATCAGTGCTTCCAATGAATATTTAGGACTGATTTCCTTTAGGATTGACTGGATGGATCTCCTTGGTGTCCAAGGACTCTCAAGAGTCTTCTCCAACACCACAGTTCAAAAGCATCAGTTCTTCAGTGCTCAGCTTTCTTTATAGTTCAACTCTCCCATCCATACATGACTACTGGAAAAACCATAGCCTTGACTAGGCGGACCTTTGTTGGCAAAGTAATGTCTCTGCTTTTTAATATGCTCTCTAGGTTGATCATAGCTTTTCTTCCAAGGAGCAAGTGTCTTTCAATTTCATGGCTGCAGTCACCATCCACAGTGATTTTGGAGCCCCCCAACATAAAAACTGTCACTGTTTCCAATGTTTCCCCATCTATTTGCCATAATCTTAGTTTTCTGAATGTTGAGTTTTAAGCCAGCTTTTCCACTCTCCTCTTTCACTTTCATCAAGAGGCTCTTTAGTTTTTCGCTTTCTACCATGATGATAGTGTTATCTGCATATCTGAGGTTATTGATATTTCTCCCAGCAATCTTGATTCCAGCTTGTGCTTCATCCAGCCCAGGATTTCACATAATATACTCTGCATATAAGTTAAATAAGCAGGTGACTACAGCCTTGACGTACATATATAGAATCACACAGTTATGTGTGTGTATTCTGGTCTTACTTTGTGGTGCTATTGATCAGTTTCTCCTTTTCTAGTACCACACTTTTTAAGTTATGTTAACTTCAACTCACCAGTGATTGGAGAAATGTAAGGTAAAACAGCAGTGAAATATAAGGTTTTGCCCATCAGTTTCATAAAAGTTAAGATTAATAACCCAGATAATCACGATGGTGTGATCACTCACCTAGAGCCAGACATCCTGGAATGTGGAGTTAGGTGGGCCTTAGGAAGCATCACTATGAACAAAGCTAGTGGAAGTGATGGAATTCCAGTTGAGCTATTTTAAATCCTGAAAGATGACACTGTATAAGTGCTGCACTCAATGTGCCAGCAAATATGGAAAACTCAGCAGTGGCCACAGGACTGGAAAAGTTCAGTTTTCATTCCAATCCCAAAGAAATGCAGTACCAAAGAATGCTCAAAGTTCTGCACAATTATACTCATCTCACATGCTAATAAAGTAATGCTTAAAATTCTCTAAGCCACACTTCAGCAATACGTAAACTGTGAACTTCCAAATGTTTGAGCTAGTTTTAGAAAAGGCAGAGGAACCAGAGATCAAATGGCCAACATCCGATGGATCATCGAAAAAGCAAGAGAGTACCAGAAAAACATCTGTTTCTGCTTTATTAACTATGCCAAAACCTTTAACTGTGGATCACAATTAACTGTGGAATTCTTAAAAAAGATGGCAATATCAGACCACCTGACCTGCCTCCTGAGAAACCTGTATGCAGGTCAGGAAGCCACAGTTAGAACTGGCCATGGAAAAACAGACTGGTTCCAAATAGGGAAAGGAGTCCATCAAGGCTGTATATTGTCACCCTGCTTATTTAACTTATATGCATAGTATATCATGAGAAATGCTGGGATGGAGGAAGCACAAGCTGGAATCAAGGTTGCTGGGAGAAATATCAATAACCTCAGATATGCAGATGACACCACCCTTATGACAGAAAGTGAAGAAGAACTAAAGATCCTCTTGATGAAAGTGAAAGAGGAGAGTGAAAAAGTTGGCTTAAAGCTCAACGTTCAGAAAACTAAGATCATGGCATCCAGTCCCTTCACTTCATGGCAGATAGATGGGGAAACAGTAGAAACAGTGGCTGACTTTATTTTTCTGGGCCCCAAAATCACTGCAGATGGTGATTGCAGCCATGAAATTAAAAGACGCTTACTCCTTGGAAGGAAAGTTATGAACAACCTAGACAGCATATTAAAAAGCAGAGACATTACTTTGCCAACAAAGGTCCATCTAGTCAAGGCTGTGGTTTTTCCCGTGGTCATGTATGGATGTGCGAGTTGGACTATTTGGATTGATGCTTTTGAACTGTGCTGTTGGAGAAGACTGTTGAGAGTCCCTTGGACTGCAAGGAGATCCATCCATTCCATCCTAAAGGAGATCATTTCCTGAATATTCATTGGAAGGAGTGATGCTGAAGCTGAAACTCAATACTTTGGAGTTTGGCCACCTGATGCAAAGAGCTGACTCATTGGAAAAGACCCTGATACTGGGAAAGATTGAGGGCAGGTAGAGAAGGAGATGACAGATGAGATGGCTGGATGGCATCACCAACTCAATGGACATGGGTTTGGGTGGACTCAGGGGTTTGGTGATGGACAGGGGGCCTGGTGTGCTGCGGTTCATGGGGTTGCAAAAAGTGGGACATGACTGAGCGACTGAACTGAACTGAAGATTAATAACATCCAGTGCTGGTGATTATGTGGGTAAATGAACTCTCTCAGCACCCCTGGTGGTAGTGTAAATCACAGGCAGGTTGATCACCTATAGACAGTTTTAATGTGCATACCTTTGTCCAACAACCTTGCTTCTCGGAATCTACCCTATTTAATAATACTCACATGAATACATAAAAGTGTATATATATATATATATATATATATATATAAAGATGTTCATTACGATATGATTTGTTCTATGGCAAAAGAACAATTAGAAGCAACATAATGTCTATGAACAAGAATGGTTGAATTATGATGTTTTGCCACAGTTTAAAAGAATAAGGTAGATTTTCAGCTTTCAGCTATGTTGAAATAGCTTTTATCAGACTAACCTTCATAGTAAGAACAACTATCCTGATTGGATTTTAAAAATAAAAGTGAATGAAGGCATCATAAAAGAAGACAGCCAAGACATGACAAGCCAAAACCCTGGAGAGAAGAGGACCTCAGAGAAGTAAGCTCACCATTCTCTGTGCACTTTCCTTTTGAGGCGTTTGCTGATTCTTAAGCTATGCTTGCATGGATTGAGGGGCCAATAAAGCAACTATAAAGTCTCACTGCTGGGAAGACAGAAGTTCCATTTCAGGACACTTTTTTGTGTGTGTGTGAAAGGTACTATGATAAACACCTGAGGCTTTCAGTTGAATCCCTGAAGGATAGGCTGCACACTAAAGTAAAGGCAAATCAAAATGGGCCATTTCTCAGAAATTCTGAAACACAAAATCTAAAACACAAATAAATGGAAATATGCCCATGTTCATAGATTGGAAGAGTTAATATTGTTAAGACATCAACATTATCCAGAGTGATGGACAGATTCGATATAATCCCTATCAAAACCCCAATGATATTTTTAGCAAAAATAGAAAATATTCATTTTGAAATTCATGTAGAATCTCAAAGGACTCCAAAACAATCTAGAAAAAGAACATAGATGGAAAACTGATATACCATGATTTCATAACTTAACTATAAGAATCTAAGGTGTTGAAGTGTAGAAACCAGTACTCAAGAAACCAAGCACCACACTAGGAGAGTTGGAGAACTCAGGTTTATTATGCTGGTGGGCCCAGAGGGATTAACACTTCAAGCTTTGAGCCCTGAACAAAGGGATTGCAGAGTTTTTATAGACAGACTGTAGTGGGCAACACTAGCTGCTAATAGGCTGGTTTAAACTAAAGGGTTTTGCACATGCAGGAACAGTGGTCAAGATGGGAAGGGGATGCCTGACCTTTACACAGATAGGCATGATTAAGCAGGTTTGTAGGGGCTGCGTGATTACAAAGAGCAGGACAAGGGTGAGTGAGATAAACTCCAGTTCCTAGTATTGTAAATCCCCGCTCTCTGAGACTACAAGACCCACATGATCCAGACTTTGCAAGAAGCAAGCTGAGTTACAGAGGCAGAACAGGCAGGAGGTTATGTAAAATTTTAACTTTTCCTCTTCAGTATTAGCATAAGGAAATCTCTAGAAAAGTGGAATAAAATAGAAATCCCAGAAATAAACCCTTATAGATATGGTCAAATGATTTTTGAAAAAAATGTCAAGTCCTTTCAGTAGGGGAAAGGACAGTCTTTTCAGACATGGTACTAGGAAAACTGGATATCCAAGTTCAAAAGAATGAAGTTGAATTCTTGCTTTACACCATATAAAAAATTAACTCAAAGTGGATCAAAGCCCTAGATCTAAGAGCTAAAATGATAAAACTCTTAGAAGAGAATAGAGATGAAAACTTCATAATATTGGATTTGGCAGTGATTTCCTGGCTATAACACCAAAAGCACAGGCAACAAAATATAAATTAGACTTCATCAAAATCTAAAACTCATGTGCATCAAAGGACACCATCAAAAGAGTAAAAAGACAATCTATATAATGAGAGAAAATATTTGCATTCATATATCTGATGAGGGATTAATATCCAAAATGTATAAAGAACTCATACAACTCAACAACAAAAACCTAAGCAACCCCTCAAAACCATCTATAGATCCAATGCAATCCTATCAAAATTACAATAGCATTTTTCACAAAAATAAAAATAACAATTCTGAAGTTCATATGGAAACATGAAAGATTTTAAATATCCAAAGCAATCCTGATAAAGAAGAACAAGGCTGAAGGCTTTACACTTTCTGGTTTCAAACTGTATTATAAAACTATAGTAATCAAAAGAATTTGATTCTGACAGAAAAATAGACACATGCACAAATGGAACAGAATCAAGCCCAGAAATAAACCCACACATATATAGTCAACTGATATGTGACAAGGGAGCCAAGGATGCTAAATGGGGAAAAGATGGTCTCTGACAAATGATGCTGGGAAAAGTGGACATCCACATGCAAAAGAATGAAATTGGACCCACAAAAATTAACTCAAAATAGATTAAGCACTTAAATGTAAGGCCCAAAACTGTAAAACTCCCAGAAGGAAAAAGTTCTTTGACATCAGTCTTGGCAATCATTTTTTTCCCCCAATTTGTCATGAAAATCACAAGAAAAAATGCAAAAGTCAGTAAGTAGGACCACATTACACTAAAAAGCTTGTGCCCAGCCAAATAAACAAGTCTAAAGGCAGCCTATGGACTGGGAGAAAATATTTCCAAATCATATATCTGATAAGTAGTTAACACGCAAAATATATAAAATACAATACAATTCAGTAGGAAAAAGGAAAAGGATTTGTAAAGAATGAGGAGAGTACTTGAACAGACATTTCTCCAAAGAAGACATTCAGATAACTAATTAGTACGTGAAAAGGCACTCAACATCACTAACTATTAGGGAAATGCAAATCAAAACCACAGTGTGATGCCACCTCACACCTGTTAGAATAGCTATTATCAAAAACCAAAAATTAAACAACAAATGCTGGGAAGAATATAGAGAAAAGGGAACCCTTGTACACTGGCGGTAGGAATGTATTAGGTTGTAGCGAAAGTAATTGTAGTTTTACATTGTTCAACTTTGCCATTTAATATTGGAATACATTCTTAAATGTGGTTTATATTATACATCATTTTAATACACATTTCTCACTTTATGTTTTCATGCTAATGACTTATTACTTGCTATTTATCTTGTATTTCTTTTAGACTATAGAAATGATGTTAGACAAAAAGCAAATTTGAGCGATTTTTTTAAATTCAAGTTCAAAATGTGTCATAAAGCAATGGAGACAACTCACAACATCAACAGTGCATTTGGCCTGGGAACTGTTAATAAACGTATAGTGCAGTTGTGGTTCAAAAAGTTTTGCAAAGGAGCCAAGAGCCTTGAAGTTTAGAAGTTTAGTGTTCAGCCATCAGAAGTTGACAATGACCAACTGAGAGCCATCATCAAAGCTGCTCCTCTTATAACTACATGAGAAGTTGCTGAAGAACTCAATGTTGACCATTCTACAGTTGTTTGGCATTTGAAGCAAACTGAAAAGTTGAAAAACCTTGATAAGTGAGTGACTCTTGAGCTGACTGAAAATAAAAAATATCGTCATTTTGAAGTGTTGTCTTCTCTTACTCTGTGCAACAGTGAACCATTTCTCAATCAGAGTGTGACATGCAATGAAAAGTGGATTTTATATGATAAGTGGTGATGACCAGCTCAGTGGCCAGACCAAGAAGAAGCTGCAAATCACTTCCCAAAGCCAAACTTGAACCAAATAAGTCATGGTCTCTGTTTGGTGGTCTGCTGGCAGTCTGATCCACTATAGCTTTCTAAATCTCTGCAAAACAATTACATCTGAGAAGTATCCTATAAGATGCACTGGAAACTGCAATGCCTGCAGCCAGCACTGGTCAACATAAAGGGCCCAATTCTTCTCCACCACAACACCCAACCACACATCGCACAACCAAGGCTTCAGAAGTTGAATGAATTCGGCTGTGAAGTTTTGCCTCATCCTCCATATTCATCTGACCTCTCGCCACCCAACTACCACTTCTTCAAGCATCTCAGCAACTTTTTGCAGGGAAAACACTTCCACAACCAGCAGGAGGCAGCAAATGCTTTCCAAGAGTTTGTCAAATCCCAAAGCATAGATTTTATGCTACAAGAATAAACTTATTTCTTGTTGGCAAAAATGTATTGATTGTGATGGTTTCTATTTTGATTAATAAATATGTGTTTGAGTCTAGTTATAATGATTTAAGATTCATGGTCCAAAACAGCAATTATGTTTGCACCAACCTAATAAATAAGTACAGCTACTGTGGAAAACAATATGGAGGTTCCTCAAAAAATTAGCATATGATCCAGCAATCCCACATCTTGGTATATATCTGAAGGAGATTAGATATTGACATTCCCAAGTTTACTGAAGTGTTATTCACAATAACCAAGATATGGAAGCAATCTAAATGTACATCAACAGGTAAATGGATAAAGAAAACGTGTGTGTGTGTGTGTGTGTGTGTGTGTGTGTGTGTGTCTGTAAAAAATGGAATATTATTCAGCCATGAGAAAAAGGAAACCCTACCATATGCACCAATATCTATGAATCTTAAGAGCATTTTACTAAGTTGAAAAAAGTCAGACAGAGAAAGACAAATACTGTATGATCTCTCTTACCTATGGAAGTTAAAAACATCAAACTCATAGAAACAGAGTAAAATGGTGGTTGTCAGGAGCTGAGGTGGAAATAATGGGGAAGTATTGGTCAAAGGGCACTTTCAATTTTAAGATGAATAAGTTCCTGAGATGTAATGTACAATATGATAACTATAGTTAAGAGTAGCACATTGTATACTTGAAAGTTGCTATGATAGTAGAGCTTAATGTTCTCACCATAACAACAAAATTGCAAATATTTGAGGTGAAGGATGTATTAACTAACCTCATTATAGTACACATTCACAATATATCTGCATGTCAAATCATCATATTGCACACCTTAAACTTACACAATGGTATATGTTAATTATATCTCAATAAAACTGGGAGGAGTTTTTAAATAAAAATTTTAAAGGCAAAGGACTTGAGTAGACATTTTTCCAAAGAAAATATACAAGTGGTCTATAAACACATGAAAAGAGGCTCAAAAACACTAATCATTAGGGTAATGCTAATCAAAATCCCAGTGAAGAGTCACTACACATTCATTGCTATAACTATTATAAATTAAATAAACAAAACCAAAAGGCAGCAAGTATTGAGAAAGTAGAGGAATTGGAACCCTTATGGTCTGTTGGTAGGAACCTGAAATGGCACAGCCATTGTGTAAAACAGTATGGCAAGTTCCTCATAAAAATTAAACATAGAATTGATCAATCAAATGTACTTCTGTATATAATTCTGCATATACTACCCAAAGGAAGGGAAAACAGGAACTCAAATAGATGTTTGTTCACTAATGTTCAAAGCAGCATTAGTCACAATAGCCAAGATGTAGAAGAAGCTCTAATGTTCATTGACAGGTGAATAGATAAACTTTGTGTGTGTGTGTATACACATAATATATATAGGAATATCATTCACCTTTTTATTTAAAGGATGGAAATCCTAACACAAAGAACCTTAAAGATATTATGCTAAATGAAGTAAGCAAGATAAAAATGGATAAATATGTATGATTCCACCTGTATGAGGTACTTAGTAAAGTAATATCTGCTTTGTAATATGCTGTCTAGGTTTGTCATAGCCTTTCTCCCAAGAAGCAAGCGTCTTTTAATTTCATTGCTGCAGTCACCATCTGCAGTGATTTTGGAGCCCAAGAAAATAAAGTCTGCCACTGTTTCCACTGTTTCCCCATCTATTTGCCACGAAGTGATGGGACCAGATGCCATGATCTTAGTTTCCTGAATGTTGAGTTTTAAGCCAGCTTTTTCACTCTCCTCTTTCACTTTCATCAAGAGGCTCTTTAGTTGTTCTTCTGCCATCAGTGTGGCATCATCTGCATATCTGGGGTTATTGATATTTCTCCTGGCAATCTTGATTCTAGCTTGTGCTTCGTCCAGCCCAGCATTTCTCATGATGTACTCTGCATATAAGTTAAATAAGCAGGATGACAGTATACAGCCTTGATGTACTCCTTTCCTGATTTGGAACCAGTCTCATTTTCCATGTCCAGTTCTAAGTGTTGCTTCTTGACCTGCATACAGATTTCTCATGAGGCAGGTCAGGTGGTCTGGTATTCCCATCTCTTGAAGAATTTTCCACAGTTTATTGTGATCCACACAGTCAAAGGCTTTGGCATAGTCAATAAAACAGAAGTAGATGTTTTTCTGCTTTTTCAGTGATCCAACATGATGGCAATTTGATCTCTGATTCCTTTGCCTTTTCTAAATCCAACTTGAACATCTGGAATTTCAAAGTTCACGTACTGTTGAAGCCTGGCTTGGAAAATTTTGAGCATTGCTTTGCTAGTGTGTGAGATGAGTGCAATTGTGTTTTGAATATTCTTTGGCATTGCCTTTCTTTGGCATTGGAATGAAAACTGATCTTTTCCAGTCCTATGACCACTGCTGAGTTTTCCAGTTTGCTGGCATATTAAGTGTAGCACTTTCACAACATCATCTTTTAGAATTTGAAATAGCTCAGATGCAATTCCATCACTTCCACTAGCTTAGTTTGTAGTGATGCTTCCTAAGGCCCACTTGACTTTGCATTCAAGAATGTCTGGCTCTAGGTCACAGCATCATGGTTATCTGGGTCATGAAGATCTTTTTTTGTATAGTTCTTCTGTGTATTCTTGCCACCTCTTCTTAATATCTGCTACTTCTGTTAGGTCCATACCATTTCTGTGCTTAATTGAGCCCATCTTTGCATGAAATGTTCCCTTGGTATCTCTAATTTTCTTGACGAGATCTCTAGTATTTCCATTCTATTGTTTTCTCTATTTCTTTGCACTGATCACTGAGGAAGGCTTTCTTATCTCTCCGTACTATTCTTTGGAACTCTGCATTCCAATGGATATATCTTTCCTTTTCTCCTTTGCCTTTCACTTCTCTTCTTTTCTCAGCTATTTGTAAGGCCTCTTCAGACAACCATATTGCTTTTTTGCATTTCTTTTTCTTGGGGATGATCTTGATCACTGCCTCCTGTACAGTGTCATCAACTTCTATCCATAGTTCTTCCAGCATTCTATCAGATCTAATACCTTGAATCTATTTGTCACTTCCACTGTGTAATCTTAAGGGATTTGATTTTGGTCATACCTGAATGGTCTAGTGGTTTTCCCTACTTTCTTCAATTTAAGTCTGAATTTGGTAGTAAAGGCATGTTCAGATAAGTAAAAACTGAGAATGTATTACTAGCAGACTCACACTAAAAGAAACATTAAAGGGAACTCTGGCAGAAGAACAGTGATCACAAACAGAAGAAAGAGAAATGGAAAGTGTAAATATAAAAGACTATTGACTGTTTAAAACAACACTAATAACAATACTTTATGGATAAAATAGAAGTAGAAATGAAGTAAATGACAGAAATAGTAATAAATAAATAAAAGGCAGGATGTGAATGAAGTCTGTTGTAAGATTCTTGCATTGGGCTACCCTGATAGCTCAGTTGGTAAATAATCCACCTGCAATGCAGGAGATCCCAGTTTGATTCCTGCATTAGGAAGATCCCCTGGAGAAGGGATAGGCTACCCACTCCTATATTCTTGGGCTTCCCTTGTGGCTCAGCTGGTAAAGAAACTACCTCCAATGTGGGAGACCTGGATTCAATCCCTGGGTTGGGAAGATCCCCTGGAGAAGAGAAAGACTACCCATTCCAGTATTCTGGTCTGGAGAATTTCATCCATGGGGTCACAAAGAGTCGGACATGACTGAGCAACTTTTAAAAAAATGGAAATAAAAAAATGGAATGTTTGAAACAGCACTAGTAATAATATTTTATGGATAAAATAAAAGTAGAGATTAAATAAATGACAGAAATACTAATAAATAAAAGGCAGGATGTGAATGAAGTCTGTTATAATATTCTTGCATTGTTCAAAAAGTGGTAAAAGCATTAATTTAACATAGACTCTAATCAGTCAAGGATGTATGCTTCACTCTCTAGAGCAATTTTTCTCAAGCAGGAGTTCATGACATAATTAAGCCTTACAGAAAATGGTTTTTTTTTTCATTCTCCCAAGGGTGGTGGACACTAGTTCCATTTTAAATACAAGGAAGATAAGTTAATATATTCAATGAATATTTAGAGAATTAAATCTCTGGTGGGATCCAGTTGAGAAGAGCTTCTGTGTAGTAACTATTAAAAGAATAGTAAAAGAATGTCTAACAAGTTGGTGTAGGGGAAATGATACAATAAAATTCTTGTTTAATCTAAAGCAAGGCAAAAAAGAGAAAGAAGGAATAAATGAGGCAAATGGAAAACAGGAAGTAATATTTAAGATTTAAATCCAAATATCCAGTACATATATTAAATATAAATGGGCTAATTGTTTCAATTAAAAGACAGATTGTCAAGTTGCATAATAAAGCAAAATCCAGCAACATACTACAGAAAGGAGTTTCACCTGAAAAGGACACAGGTTGAAAACAAAAATATAGAAAACAATATGGCATGCAATAGTAAACAAACTGAAGCTGGTGAAACTGTACTAATATCAGACAAAGTATACTAAAGACAAAAAAATATTAATAGAAATAATGAATAGCATTTTATGGTTGTAAGGTATCAATTTAACAGGCAGCTTTTAAAGAAACTGAATATACACATTGCCTGGGCCTGTCACTTCCACTACTGGGTGTATACTCAACATTAATGCATACATATATGCTCTGAAAGACATGGACAATGTTCAGCAAAGAGTTAACATGACAGGTCAGAAATGCTATCCTTAGAAAGGCCTCCTTGCAAAGTTTGCCCTTGTCTAGCATCTGAAGACTCGGATTTAGGAAGGGTTTCCACCATCCCCTAACTGATAAGGATAATTTGCTCTAAGTTGAGCAAACAACATGGCTTTTGCTGAACACCTGATTTCTTGCTAAGAGTCTAGAGCTTTGGTGCATGCCAGGCAGAGGGTGCTCATGTGACCAGCACTTTAAAAAACATTGAGTACTGAGTCTCTATTGCTGATAGGCAGCACTTCACACATGTCACAACACGTATGTGATGCTGGAAGAATTAAGCATGTGGTATGTGACTACTGGGACAGGATCTTGAAAGCTTGTTACTGGTTTCCTTTAGACTTTGCCCCATGCACATTTTTTCCCTTTACTGATTTTGCCTTGTGTCTTTTTGCTATAATAAATATTAGCTCCAAGTATGACTGTTTGCTGAGGCTCACGAGTCCTCTGCATATGAGTCACATCATCACCAAATCTGGGATGATTTTCAGGACTCCCAACGTATGTTGGCAATGGTGGGATTGTCTAGTGTGACCTTAACTCACTTAAATATGGCAAAAAAATATTGTTTGAAAAAAGGATGGTAGAGGATGACAAACCTGTGGTACTGGGTATCTATGGAATTATCTGTGGCATAAAAAAGTAGTTGAGCTGCTATCTGTTGTAGGAGGTAAAAGTTACCCTATGGACTTTTAAAATGTTAGATCCAACTCCAAGAGAGTTGGCTCAAAGCATCCTCTGGCTACTTTTGGACACAATGGCTAAAGTGAAAGGGAAAAGTGCAACCTGGGTGCCTTTTGTTTTTATTTTCTCCTCCAGGCTGGAGGAACAGGGTCCAAACATTCCCAAAGGTGAACTTTGAATGGGCCAAAGTCTTGAAAAGTTTGAGTTCTTTTTGTTCATGTGTGTGTGGTTGGGGGTGGGGAGTGTGTGTGTGTTGGGGGGGAGGTTAAATCACTTCCCAGTTGTTGTTGTTGTTCGGTCCCTCAGACATGTCCAACTCTTTGTGACCTCATAGACTGCAGCACGCCAGGCTTCCCTGTCCTTCACCATCTGCTAGAGCTTGCTCAAACTCAGGTCCATTGAGTTAGTGATGCCATCCAACCATCTCATCCTCTGTCTTCCCCTTCTCCTGCCTTCGATCTTTCCCAGCATCAGGGTCTTTTCTAATAAGTTGGCTCTTCACATCAGGTGGCCCAAGTATTGGAGCTTCAGCTTCAGCATCAGTCCTTCCAATGAATATTCAGGACTGATTTTCCTTAGGATTGACTGGTTTGATTTCCTTGCATTCTAAGGGACTCTCAAGAATCTTTTCCAAAACCACAATTCAAAAGCATCAATTCTTTGGTGCTCAGCCTTCTTTATGGTCCAACTCTCACATCCATACATGACTACTGCAAAAACCATAGCTTGACTATATGGACCTTTGTTGACAAAGTAATGTCTCTGCTTTTTAATATGCTGTTGAGGTTTGTCATAGCTTTTCTTCCAAGGAGAAAGTGTCTTTAAATTTTGTGGCTGCAGTCACCATCTGCAGTGATTTTGGAGCCCAAGAAAATTAAGTCAGTCACTGTTGCCACTGTTTCCCCATCTATTGCCCCTTCACTTCCCAGAGCTGGAGCAAAATTTTATAAACAAAAAATCAAAGAAAGAAAAACACTCTAGCCACTGCTGCTGCAGCCTTCTTCCCCAACTCCTACATTTCAACAGGGATTTCCCTGCAACTACAACAGTAAGCCTGTAAATGCTGGATTTTCTGCTCAAGGCTTGAGAAAACTTGAACAAAGCGGGGAATAGAGGAACTTTTAAAAATGGCTTTGTATTTTGTGCCTATTGCATCTGGGTTTATGATAGACACTGATGTACAATGTTATATTCTTGTAGTCTCATAAAGCTAGAGGGATCATTTCTATCAGGAAAAGCTGAAAAAAGAAAAAAGAACATCAGTTGGATACAACGATCTTGCTTTGTACTGCCAGTGACAGATTGGAATTCAAACTCTTTGAATATTGGAAATAAAACTCGTCTCTATAACTAATGATTTTTGCTCTCATTTTTTTATTGTTGGAGTTTCAAGAAAAAGGAAGACAACATGAAAAGAGAGGCAGTCTTCAGATGGAAATACACTCTTTGAGTTTAAAAAGCAGTTTTTAGTTGTGAGATCAAATGTGTAACTCTTAAGAGGCTGATAGTTTTTTTCATCCTCTTGTGCACATTTTTGACTGTGTTAATTTGGAATGTAAGGCACAATAAGAAGAGCCTGGGAGAGTCTTGTTTGTCACTTGGACTTGGACTTAAACTGTGGTCGACCAGCCCTGTACCATCTCAGCTTTGCTACCACCTAAGAAAAGTTCTCTTGGCATCCTAAATTTACAGATTCTAATTCCATGGATCTGACTCTCAGCTGAAACCTGATAAGGTCTGCTATAGACTATTCCCACATCAGCACCAGATGTGCTGAACTGAAAGCAGGCACAGGCTAAATGAACTCTAAATGAACTATATGAGGTGTAAATGAATTCAGGTTTGGATTGTTGCTGATTTGGATCACCCTTATTATGATCCTAAATTGTAAAACCACCCTGATGCTGGCTGGACCATTTGAGTCAGTTGAGTTGCACATGGCCAAGGGAAAAGTCTTATTTTCTGATGGGACTATCTGAAATTGATCCTCTGATTAGCTCTACATTTCTAATACAAAAGCTGGTTACATTCCTAATGTGATTTCTGTGAAAGCTGCAAATTGGGGGAGGGCATATGATAGGGAATGTGACATCCTCCACCGTTCCTCTCCGATAAAACTCTTGATCCTTCCTGAGCCTGTGTCCCTGCTGTTGATGATCATGTTTGACTTTCTAGATTAGTTACAGCTTAAGATAGACCGTTAGCCTGACTCTACTTCCTTCTCCCCCTGATACATAAATCTAAATAAGGCAGTATGCTTTTTAAATATAGCTGTTCACATAAAAAGAATGATCTTTTCTAGGCTGCTCACTGGATAATTGATCAGGGTGAAAGGAATGGGAAGTGTGAAAACCCAATTTTAAAACATTTGAAAATTCAGAATTTCATCTTAACCAATTCCTGGACATGGTATATCTTTCTGATTAAGTTATTTTAACATGTTTGCCTATGAAAATGCTTTTAAACTTCTTACATACAAATCTTCTAGACAAAAGGTCTGGATGAGAGGAGAGGATGATTGTACAACTATAACTTCTACAACTGTGACACACAGATTTTGTAACAGTGGAGAAAAAAACACCTAAGGAGGCATGAGCGAAGGGTGAGGCCATTAATGATCTTTGATTTTTAGAACTGGAAATTCTGAAATTCGTGGAAGCTTTCCTCTTCTCCTGGATAAAAGCATGTGTTGTCTTCCCTGCTGCTGAGAGTGCTTTGAATTCAAATTGACTGCTAATCCCAGAGTCAGATCTGACAGAGCTAACTGAGACAGCAGGGGATGGCTCCAGCTCCTCTACCTTCCACTCAGCACCTCCACATGTCATCCACACTTGCAAGGCCGATGAACTGGTGCCCTGAAAAAAACAAAATTGTTTGGATCCAGCTACCTTCAGAAAACAGTCCCATTGAAACCAATCCTGAACTGAATTTTTTGGACTGGATCGGAAACACTAAGGCAGGAAGCCTCACAGTAGGAGGTCAACCACATTAGGGATTCTGTTAACCTAAACTGCCTAATTAATGTATGTCCTACTTGGGATGCCCTAATGATTGTAAAATATTTTTGTCCAATGATACTGCATATGCCCTCTGGCATTGTACTTGTCAGTGAACCTTGACTATCCTGGCACTGCCTCAGCTCTAGAGGGCATTCAGGTCAGCTTCAGTTTACTGACCAGGATTGTGTTGTGCCTGGATTGATGCTTCAAGCCAGTTTTTAAAAAAAACTTTAATGGAAACTTAAGAAGGAAACCAACTGGCTTTTGAAAGTACTTGTTTATGTTGATGGGATTTGTTTTATCTGCTCACTATAAGACCACTGAAGACATAACTGAGGACAATATGGAAGGTTGGTCTCACTCTGTTATGTGAAGCCCTTATGAAAAAGACACCTTGGCCAAGAGACCAGAAGATAGAGTTTGGAGTTTTGGTACATGCTAGGCAGAGGGTGCCTATGCTACCAGACCCTAATAAAAACAAACACCGGACACTGAGTCTCTAATGAGCTTCCTTAGTAGACATTTCATACATTTTGTCAAAATATGATGCTGGAGACATTAAATATGCGCTGTGCAACTCCACTAGGAAGAGGACTCTTACAAGCTTGTGCCTGGTTTCCTCTCGGCTTTGACCATGCACCTTTTTTCTTTGTTGATTTTGCTTTGTATCCCTTTGCTGTAATAAGCCTTACCATTAGTATAGATCTATGCTGAGCCCTTTGCCAACAAAAGTCCATTTAGTCAAAGCTATGGTTTTTCCAGTAGTCATGTATGGATGGGAGAGTTAGACTATAAAGAAAGCTGAGTGCCGAAGAATTGATGCTTTTGGACTGTTGTGTTGGAGAAGACTCTTGAGAGTTCATTGGACTGCAGGGAGATCAAACCAGTCAATCCTAAAGTAAATCAGTCCTAAATATTCATTGGAAGGACTGATGCTGAAGCTGAAACCCCAATACTTTGGCCACCTGATGCAAAGAACTGACTCATTGGAAAAGACCCTGATGCTGGGAAAGTTTGAAGGGAGGTGGAGAAGGGGACAACAGAAGTTGAGATGGTTGGATGGCATCACCAACTTGATGAACATGAGTTTGAGCAAGCTCCAGGAGCTGATGATGGACAGGGAAGGCTGGTGTGCTGCAGTCCTTGGGGTTGCAGAGTCAGACACGATTGAGTGACTGAACTGAACTGATGCTGAGTCCTGTGAATCACCAAACCTAGAGGTGATCTTTGGAAATTCCCACACAACAAGAATGTTCATAGGAACTTTAAATGATAACAAAAAACTGAAGGAAAAATTCAAATGTCTGTCAAAAAGTGAATGGATAAATAACGATGCATTCATACATTGAATGTATATAGCAATGAAAAAGAATGAACTAATTCTAAGTACAACAATATAGATGAATCTTATAGACACAATGTTGTAAAAGAAACCAGATACAAAAACTAGATAATGTATGATGCTGTTAGTATAAAGCTCAAAAATGGCGAATCATACTTACTTGTATGTGAAGTTTTAGTGGTGGTTAACTTTGAGGCCTATAGGATATTAATACCTAGGAAGGGGCACAAAAGAGGCTAATACAGGGCTAGTAATGTTGCATATCCTGATTTGGGTTGTGTGTTTCTGTGTAAAAATTCATCAAATTTCATATTTAAGGTTCATGTGTGTTTAACTTCATGTATATTATACTATAAACAATTTTGAAGAAAAGAACCTAGCATCCATTGATGGATGAAAAGATAAGCAAAATGTGTTATATGCATACAATGGAGTATTATTCAGCCTTAAAAAAGGATAAAATTCTGACACTATAAAATGGATGAAACTTCAGACATTATTCTAAGTGGAATAGGCCAATCACAAAAGGATATTGTATGATTCTACATATATGAGGTATCTAGAGTAAGCAAATTCATTGAGACAGAAAGAATGGACTGGGAGGAGGAGAGCCTGAGGAGTTATTGTTTAATGGTTATAATTTCAGTTTGGGAAAATAAAAAATTTCTAAAGATGGGTGGAAGTGATAGTTGTACAACATTGCAAATGTATTTAATGTCACTGAAAAGTTAAAATGGTAAATTTTATATATATTTTACCATAATACAATAAAAAGAAACAAAATGGAAGGAACAGTAGATAAACCTGCTTATAATATCAATCTCAGGTAAAATGTGTGCTTTATAGAGTGGACCCTGGAATATGGCCAAAGGCGTTGATAGCTCTCTGGTTCTGTCCCTAAGAGTGAAGCAACACTAAAAAAGTGGCATATTTGTTAGGTATCATATGTAGGATAAAGAGGAGACAAAAATGAAATCCCTAAGAAAAATGGGTTACAGCCCCCCACCCCCAAAAAAGTGGTACTAATTCTGTTAGTACTGATATGAAAGGATAGTTAATATATATTCTGGGAAAAAAAGAGTTTGAGAGCAATGTGTATCATGCTGTCCTTTGTTTTAAAAGGAAAAAATGTGTGTGAATAAATTAAATATTTCTTCATTATAAGAGTTATTGATATTATAATTGTCTTTTGAAAGACAAAAAGAAATGCAACTGTATTTAGCATAGACATCAATTATTAGATATATTATAATTTCAGAATGCTAAACTATTAAAAAAATGACATACTCAAGGAAATAAGGTGTATGTGTGTGTGAATGTGCACAATGTGTGTACACACATACATATGTGTATATATACACATATAAGATATTGAGACACACAAGGTGTGTATTTATATTTTCATTAAAATTGTGCCTGACTTTTGTAGCTGATAGTTTAAGTCTTACCCCTTTTTCCAGTTTTCAAAATAGCTCCTCTGCAAAGTAAATTTTACTCTAAGGGTCCACCAAGTTTCCTATCAGATATAAGAATATTAAAATATCTTGATTTATTTGGATAAAATGTGTTGTCCCATTGACTAAAATGTGTCAGTAGTATGCTATTGAAGGAGAGCAAGATGCACTCTTATTTCACTTTTTCCAGTTTAGTTTGCCATCTTTAAACTGATGAGGTTCTTGTTCAGCTTTCTTGAAGCTTAGTTTATACTGGTAAGTCTAATAATCAGAATAACTTTTGTACTTTTCATGAGCTTTAAGGAAATTCAATGTATGAATATTGGTAATAGCATTCTATCATTCATAGAACTATTCATTTTATATGCTTTCTTATGTAGATGATTTGAGTTTTTTATAAGCATAATTTGTTTTAAGAACACAGATAATTGCCTATTCTTTCTCTTGGGAAGCCCATGGTGTTTAGTATGGCCCTGTACATGACATGGACATTAACTTTGAGACATAGAACTTATTTTGTTCAATAAGGAAGCATAAACTAATGCAAAAAATGTTTGCTGGTAGGATTTGTGTACTGAAAATACCTTGACCATTTCTGTATTCTATATCAGGATGCAACAGTAGAATGAAACTCAGTGGAAGACCCTACAGACACATGGGTGTCCTTGGAACTTCAAAACTCTATGACATTCGGAAAACTATCTTTACTTTCACTCCACAGGTGGGTGGAATGAACTTTGATGTGCATTGAGATGAATGGAAATAAAAGAGAAACACTATAGAGATAAAGCATTTACTGGAGTTGGGAGGAGTGTCAGAGTTCCATGGGAACTTGTACATATTAAGTTGCTTAGTAAATATTTGTTGAGTTGGACTGAATTGATGTTGCAGCAAAGAGCTATGCCAAGTGACTGTGGCTACCGAGTAGTCCTTGGTATTGCAGAAGCAGTGAGTACTCTTTATTAAAGATTAAATATAACACTCTATCCTTTATAAACATAATATAGACTTTTTTGGGAATATATAGCTACCAAATTAGATCTTCTATTTCTTTTTGAGATGGGCCCTTTTTACAAGCTTAGAAATTTTTCATATCCTCTTCTAAACAAAAATGTCAGTACTATTTTAGCCATGAGATACATTGTTTATTAGCATGATGTTTATTACCCATATTACAGTAGCAAGCCTTATTATGTATGTGTATAGGAGTAGAAACTATTTTCTGGACAGAAAGATTAAGTTCCCCATTTGTAATCTTACATCTGAAATAGTGCACTGAAGTACAGATGAAATAATGGACCAGAGATTCTATCTCTGATTTTGCCATTTGCTAGTCATATAACTTTGCTAATCTACTCAGTGTCTCTTGGCCTTAGTTTTTGTCTATTAAAAAGGAGAAAAGCTTTCATTGGGTTGTTAGAATCAAATAAAATCATGTACTTGAAAACACTTTGTTAACTCTAGCACACTAAAAATGTCTAAAACAACTATATGTACTAATAGGCCACCAGATACTTTGGGAAGAATTAGGCATTAAATTTGGAGGTATTGTTGCCTCTGTGATATCTTATACACCTTTGTGAATATATGAGTATTTAAAAATATTTTTTGATACCTATGAGATTAATTATTCTAAACTATTATTTTTCTTTTTCTTAGTTTATAGACCAGCAACAATTCTACCTGGCTCTAGATAACAAGATGATAGTGGAAATGCTTAGAACAGACCTCTCCTATCTCTGTAGCCGCTGGAGAATGACAGGCCAGCCCACCATCACCTTCCCCATCTCAAACAGCATGCTTGGTAAGGTTGTATGAGGCAAGGAATGAATGTATTTTTGGAATAAGTTATGTGATTAGCCCTTCAAAATCATAGTCACTGGAAAGCTACTTTTTGTCATTTATTCTTTCAGCGATTTATTAAGCTGTTTTGTGCCAGGCACTTTTCAAAGCACTAGGCATACATGGGGTGAATAAGGGAGATGAGGTTTCTACTCTTATGAAGCTTATGTTTTCGGATAAATATGTAACAAAAAACCAATTCACAAGAATATTTCAGGTGGTTTGAGAGCTATAATTCAAGATATGTAATAGAATAACTTATTTGTGGCTACTTTAGATAATTGGTTTCTAGACCAGTTTATAGAAACTTTATTAATACAACTCATTTTAAAGACAGTCTCACTCTACTAGAGCATCAAGACTTTATAGATTAATTCCCAGACTTCTCTTTCCAAGGCTTGTCTAACTGAAGAAATAAATCTAGCAGAGAAAAGTAAAAAGGCTTTCAGTTTATCTTTTCTTTATTAGCTAGGCTTCCTGACATTGCTTACTTGAAACTGAGTGAGAGATTTACTGTTCTCTCAGTTCCTGAAGGACTAGAGCCAGTACTGAAGCACTGTTTCCTTTCTGTATCTCTGCTATTGCTTCCAAAAGCCTGTTTGTACTGCCAAAGTACATAAAATTCCTTTTCATTAAAGAAGAATCCTTTGTCATAAATCATTCAAAGTCCAGGCAGACCTAAGGATTTTGATCACATCGCAAAAGTGCTTCAAAAGCACTGAAGTTGAGGAAGTAGGGTAGTTTTTCTTTATATAGACAGTTATCAAATACCCATTTAATAACTACTGTGTTCACAGAGCTGTTTTCAGAAAGTATAGTCTGATTGGAGAGGCAAAGTTAATTCACAAAAATAATATAAAAAAACAATTCAAGACAGTATATAAAGAATTACTAAACCATTAGATTAGTATTTTATAGTGACAGTGATCACATTGTTAATGAAACTTTATTTACTAGGTGGGATTTATTCAGGCTTTTTTGGATGTGTGGTATTTATATGGAAGGAGAAAAGAAGGAAAGGCACTTTAGGTGAGGGAAAAAAGATACCATGAGTAAAGCTGAGAGGCACGGATGCACTTGACTTGTGAGTGCACAGTGAAGAAGCCAAGATGAATAGAGAGGAGCTTGCATGTTGGAGTATGTGAAGTGAAAGTTACTCAGTCATGTCTGACTCTTTGCAACCTCATGGACTATACAGTCCATGGAATTCTCCAGGCCAGAATATTGGAGGGGGTAGCCTTTCCTTTCTCCAGGGGATCTTCCCAACCCAGTGATTGAGCCCAGGTCTCCCGCATTGCCGGTGGATTCTTTACCAGCTGAGCCACAGGGAAGCCCATGTTGGAGTATAAGTATCAACAAAATTGGGCAAGTAAGGTAGGGTCAGATTATGAAAACCTTAAAGAGATGGGAATACCAGACCACCTGACCTCCCTCCTGAGAAATCTGTATGCAGGTCAAGAAGCAACAGTTAGAACTGGACATGGAACAACAGACTGGTTCCAAATTGGGAAAGGAGTACAGCAAGGCTATATATTGTTGTGCTGCTTATTTAACTTATATGCAGAGTACATCATGAGAAATACCTGCCTGGATGAAGCACAAGCTGAAATCAAGATTGCAGGGAAAAATACCAGTAACCTCAGATATGCAGATACACCACCCTGATGTCAGAAAGTGAAGAGGAACTAAAGAGCCTCTTAATGAAAGTGAAAGAGGAGAGTGAAAAAGCCAGCTTAAAACTCGACATTCAAAAAGCTAAGATAATGGCATCAGGTCCCATCATTTCATGGAAAATTGATGGGAAAACAGTGGAAACAGTGACAGACTTTATTTTCTTGGGCTTCAAAATCACTGCATATGGTGGCTGCAGCCATGAAATTAAAAGATGTTTGCTGCTTGGAAGAAAAGCTATGACAAACCTAGACAACATATTAAAAAGCAGAGACATTTCTTTACCAACAAAGGTCTGTATAGTCAAACCTTTGGTTTTTCCAGTAGTCATTTATGGATGTGAGAGTTGGATCATAAAGAAAGCTGAGCACTGAAGAATTGATCTTGAACTGTGCTGTTGGAGAAGACTCTTGAGAGTCCCTTAGACAGCTTGGAGATCCAACCAGTGCATCCGAAAGGAAATCAGACCTGAATATTCATTAGAAGGACTGATGTTGAAGATGAACTTCAATACTTTGGCCACCTGATGTGAAGAACTGACTCATTGGAAAAGACTCTGATGCTGGGAAAGACTGAAGACAGGAGAAGGGGACAACAGAGGATAAGATGGTTTGATGGCATCACCAACTCGGTGAACATGAGTTTGATTAAGCTCCAGAAGTTGGTGATAGACAGGGAAGCCTGGTGTGTTGCAGTCCATGTGGTCACAAAGAGTCAGACATGACTGAGCAACTGAACCGACTGAAAATAAGCAGGGAAATTTAAAATAAATTGTCTCAGAAGTCGGTAACTATTAAAAATTTTTGAGCAAGTATCAATATGATGAAAGTGATGTTTAAGGAATATTTATTTGGTGACAGTTTTCATTGTTGTTAGGAGAATCTGATATCAAGGAAACTAATCCAGGTATGAGGTGATGAGAAGATACACTGGGCTGATGATAATAAAAATTGAATGGGAAAGGTAGAGATGAGTCATTTTATTTTTTATAATGCTGTTTATTTATTTATGGCTGTGTTGGGTCTTTGTTGCTGTGTGGGCTTTTCTCTAGTTGCAGTGAGCAAGGGCTACTCTCTATTTGGGGGTGGGTTGGTTTCTCATTGTGGTGGCTTCTCTTGTAGGAAAGCATGGGCTCTAAGGTACATGGGCTTCAGTAGCTGCAACACATGGGCTCAGTACTTGAGGTTTCTGGGCTCTAGAGCACAGGCTTAATAGTTGTGGCACACAGGCTTATTTGCTCTATGGCGTGTGAGAGATTCCCAGACCAGGGACTGAACCTGTGTCTTCTCATTGGCAGGCAGATTCTTTACCACTAAGCCACCAGGGAAGCCCACAAGAGTCATTTTAATCAACACCTTAAAAGTCAGGCGTTGACTGACTAGATATTAAAATCAGGTATTGACTGACTAGATGTGAGATATGAATCAAAATAATGCCAACATTTAGAGACTAGCTAAATAATGCTGCATTGATAAAAGCAGAGAAGTTCTAAAGAAATTTGCCAGTTGTAAAGGGACATGTTGAGTTTGTAGTAACAAAGAGGTTTCAAAATTGAAATGCCAATAGTTGTGGATGACATAAACAGCCATAGTTTGGGAAGAATAATATAACTAAAATCTAAATTTAAATCTCAAAGTTTTGACACTTGGTATGTGGTCACACAACAAAAACAGAAGTATCAATAGCAATAATAACGGAACTGTTTATTTAGCACTCTCTCAGTATCAAGCACTGATCTAAATGCTTTCAGTGCATCATTTTGAAATCTCTACAACAACCCTATTCAGGTAGGTACTAATAATAGCCCCCATTTTATAGATGAAGAAGATGACTCACTGTATAATCACAAAGATAGTAAGCAACAGAATCAGGCCTCAAACCAGGTCTGTCAGTCTCCAAAATATACATTACTAATACAGTAGCTATGTATTTTTGTCAGGGAAAATTTTGTGCTGGTGAATTGGGAATGAACATAGTTAGTGATCACATTAAAATGTGAATTAAATCCTCATATTAAAGACAAAGATTCCTAGGATAGGTAAAAGCAAAATCTAGCTAGATGCTACTTATGAAAGCTATCCCTAAAATAAAATTTTATGGAAAAGCAGAAAATAAAGGAAGGCAAAAATATATCATGTAAATGCTAACAAAAAGAAAGCAATGATGGCAATATTAATATAAAAAATAGCAAATAGAATTCAAGGTGCAAAATCAGTAAGTGGGATAGGAAGGATATTTTATATTGATAAGATTATAGTACATGAAGACAGTAGAACATTTATAAATTTTTATCTACTGAAGAATATCAGTGAAATGTATAAAGCAGATATTTAGGAAAATTTAATGACAATATGATAAATCTATTATACAGTCATAGTGGGAAACTATAACATATCTCTATCATAATGTCCACTAAACCATTCAGGTATGATCTAAATCAAATCCCTAATGATTATATACTGGAAGTGAGAAATAGATTTAAGGGATTAGATCTGATAGACAGGGTGCCTGATGAATGATGGACAGAGGTTCGTGACATTGTGCAGGAGACAGGGAGCAAGACCATCCCCAAGAAAAAGAAATGCAAAAAAGCAAAATGGCTGTCTGAGGAGGCCTTACCTGTGAAAAGAAGAGAAGCAAAAAGCAAAGGAGAAAAGGAAAGATATACTCATTTGAATGCAGAGTTCCAAAGAATAGCAAGGAGAGGTAAGAAACCCTTCCTCAGTGATCAGTGCAAAGAAATAGAGGAAAACAATAGAATGGGAAAGACTGTAGATCTCTTCAAGAAAATTGTCACCCTGCTTATTTAACTTATATACAGAATACATCATGAGACATGCCGGACTGGATGAAGCACAAGTTGTAATCAAGATTGCCAGGAGAAATATCAATAACTTCAGATATGCAGATGACACCACCCTTATGGCAGAAAATAAAGAAGACTAAAGAACTTCTTTTTTTTCTGTCTTTTTTTTTATTATTGTTTTTGCCATACATTGTCATGATATCACCATGGGTTTACATATGCTTCCCCTCCGGGTCCCCCCTCCCTCCTCCCTCCCTCCCGGGAAATCTCACTGCACCAGTCCCGAGCATCAGTCCTGGGCTGGCGATTGATTAGACACATGACAGTTAACATGCTTCAATGCCCTTCTCCCATATCATCCCACCCTTACCCTCATCCACAAAGTCCACAAGTCTACTCTATACATCTGCGTTCCTTTTGTTGTCTCCCATGTTGGGTTCTCATTACTGTCTTTCTAAATTCCATATATATGTGTTAATATACTGTATTGTTGTTTTTGCTTCTGGCTTACTTCACTCTGGATAATGGGCTCCAGTTTCGTCCATCTGAGTAGAATTGCTTCAAATGAATTTTTTTTTAATGCTGAGTAATATTCCATTGTGTATAT
>ML660663.1:871228-901745 GCA_007570785.1 Antilocapra americana | reverse complement strand
TCACTCATTATCAGAGAAATGCAAATCAAAACCACAATGAGGTACCGCTTTACACCAGTCAGAATGGCTGCCATCCAAAAGTCTACAAGCAATAAATGCTGGAGAGGATGTGGAGAAAAGGAAACCCTCTTACACTGTTGGTGGGAATGCAAACTAGTACAGCCACTATGGAGAACAGTGTGGAGATTCCTTAAAAAACTGCAAATAGACCTGCCATATGACCCAGCAATCCCACTGCTGGGCATATACACCGAGGAAACCAGAATTGAGAGAGCCACGTGCACCCCAGTGTTCATCGCTGCATTGTTTACAATAGCCAGGACATGGAAGCAACCTAGATGCCCATCAACTGACGAATGGATAAGAAGGCTGTGGTACATATACACAATGGAATATTACTCAGCATTAAAAAAAATTCATTTGAATCAGTTCTACTCAGGTGGACGGAACTGGAGCCTATTATCCAGAGTGAAGTAAGCCAGAAGGAAAAACAATACAGTATATTAACACATATATATGGAATTTAGAAAGATGGTAACGAGAACCCAGCATGCGAGACAGCAAAAGGAACACAGACGTATAGAACAGACTTGTGGACTCTGCGGATGAGGGCAGGGGTGGGATGATTTGGGAGAATGGCATTGAAACATGTTGAGTATCATATGTGAAATCAATCGCCAGCCCAGGATTGTTGCTCGGGGCTGCTGCACCGAGATTTCCCAGGGGGAGGCAGGAGGAAGGGAGGAGGGAGGGGGGTTCTGGAGGGGGAACATGTGTACACCCATGACAATATCATGTCATTGTATGGCAAAACCAATAAAATAAAATAAAATAATAAAAATTATAAAAGAATATCAAGTACAATTTTATAAATCTAGAACAAATTAACAAGTTTTCTGAAAAAGTAAGTTACATAAGAATAAGCTTAATAATAAATATGCATAAAATTATGTAAAAATTATAAAGCTAGTGAAAAGCATAAAAGAAGATTTTAATTACTAGTGAGATATACCATGTTGCTAGATGGAAATAGTTAATATTGAAAAGATATCTGTTCTTTTTTTAGAAGATGTTAATTCTTATTGAATTAATCCACAACATTGTAAAACAATTATTTTCCAATTAAAAAAATTTTTCAACAGCACCCAAAAATTAATTAATGAATTAATTTAACAATTCACTGAATTCCAAATTAAAATAAAGAGACAAATTTTTATGAACAAGTTGAATATGTATTCCATATGGAAGCGAATGTGTACGAGTATAACTTGATCTTTAAAATACTAAAAATAATGAGAGAAAATAGATCCATTGGCATTACTATAATGATAAAAATAGCAATCCAAATAGAGGCAAAAATATAAATAAATACATTTGAGAAAATCATTTAGTTAGCCTTGTACCTTACATTTTATCCAAAATTAAGTTCTCACTATATTAAAAAGCTAAGCAACAAGAAAAAACTATAAAAGTATTAGAAGAAAGTATGGTAGAATGTTTTTGAGATTTTGGACCGAAGAAGGCTACACTTTGCAAGACACAAAAAGGAAAAACTGACAAATTTTAAAACATGAAAATCTAAATCTTTTTTTTTAAACATTTTGTACAAAACTGAAGTGTGGTTGAGACTGAAAGACAAATAATAAAGTAGGTAATTAAAGTATTTGCCATTCATATGATGGAGAAAAGGGTAATAGTCACAAAGCCTAAAGAGCCCTTGAACGTCAACTGAGGAAAAGAAAAGATTATTTAAAACATGGGAAAAGAGCTTCCCAACCCAAGCCCAGAAGAATGGCTCCTGCAAAGGAGGGTCGTGAGAAGAAGGGTCGACCCACCATCAAAAGGTGGTAACCAGAGAATATACTATCAGGATTCAGTAGCAAATTCGTGGAGTGTATTTCAAAAAGCATGTCCCTCAAGCACTCAAAGAAACCTGGAAATTTGCCATGAAGGAGATGGGAACTCCAGATGTAGGCACTGACATCAGGCTCAACAAAGCTATCTCTACCAGAGGAATAAGGAATGTCCAATATCATATCCATGTGCAGTTGTCCAGAAAATGCAAAGGAGATAAAGATTCACCAAATAACTTCTATGCATTGGTTACCTATGTACCTGTCACCACTTTCAAAAATCTACAAACAATTTATATGGATGAGAACTATTGATTGTCAAATAATGTTTTCAAGAGGAGAGGGTGAAGATATCAGAAGAGTAAGACATGGAGATCATCTTCCTCCCCACAAATACATCAATATATCTACATCTGGAATACCTATAGAACACCTGCTGAAGCCTGGCAGAAGACCTCAGACTTCCAAAAAGGCAAGCTAGACTCCACATAAAGTAACAGGGAAAAGGCAATAGGAAAATAAAGAGACGAAGAAAATTGGACCGGTCCTGTACCTCAGGGAGGGAGCTGTGAAAGAGGAAGTTTCGCACACTCAGAAACCCCTCCATGGGCAGAGTCAGGGGGAGCTTGAGAAGGTCAGAGGAGAGCACAGAAACAAGTTCATGGAAGACAAAACAGAGAGTTTGGCACAGAGATCAGTGCCGGCCAACACTTCCCAGCCAAGAAGTTGTTTGCATGCCCACTGCAGCATTTGGGGGCTGGGTGCTGAGGCTCAGGGTTCAGGGGTCAGATCCCAGGGAGAGGACTGAGGTTGACTGCCATGAAGATACTCTGAGGTGGCTAGTATGACACAGCTGAATGAGTCCAGTGAAAACCCTGGGTCTGCCAGAGATGCAAGACTTGATCATTGTTGCAGGGACCCTTTAACTCCACAGAACCTCTAACTCCACAAGCTCCCAGACTGCAGGACCCCGCCTTCATGAGTGCCATAGGTGAGACGAGCCAGCTGCAGTTTGAGACCTCAGAGGTGGGCCATGCCTACAGACCTGCCACTGCCACCATGGCTGGCATGAGTGCCAGAGGTGAGGGGCAAGACAGGACTGGGGTTTGTGACCCCAGAGGGAGGCATGATGGCTGCCGCATCAGCTGCCAAGCTAACAACAGGCCCAGGTAATTACCCACAACTTCCTGGGAGCCTATGCAGCTTGGCTCTTCCTAGGGACCTGGAGCCAGTTCTGCTGGGGGAGCACATGACCTGCCGCAGAATGTAGCAACATCCAGCAGATCTCTACCTCCACAGGCACTCCCTGTTCATCCCAAATGTGGTTGCCCTATCCCTCTCTCTCCTCAGCCTGACTGAGCAAGTGAGCTTTAATAAACTAGGGCCTTTGTCCCTTCTTGTCTGGGGGGTGGCCTACAAGCAAAGGCAGGGCCAAAACCAAAGCAGAGCACCAGGGACTATGTGACCAAAGAAGAGGAAGGAATTCATTCCTGCAGCAGCAGGTGCAGTGGATTAAATCTCTGCAATTAACTTGAGACTGTGGATTTTAGGAACTTTGGAAGCAAGAACAAGCTAGAATAAGGCCAGATCTAAGTAGGAGCTCACCCCAAAGTGCCCACTGCAGGTCCAGAGACTTTCCTAGAAATATTGGAGGATTTCCTGAGTAGGCAGATGAACTGGAACACATTGGATGGTAAGGGCAACTGACATCACAGAATAATGTTCTTACTATCTCTCTCTCTATGTGTACGTATATATATTTTTTCATTAGTTCTGTCATTGTTCCTTTTTATTAATCCTTTACCTTTTATTTTTACTTACTTTTCCTTTTTAATGTTTTTTATTCATTTTATTTTATTTTCCTCTTATTTCTACTCCTTTTCATTATATCGTGTTTTTTCCATGTTTTTGGTTTTGCATTTTTGATACTCTAGTTTTTAGTCTTTGTTTTCATTTATGGATTCATTTATTGGTTTAATTACTCTCTTCTTTTTTGGTTCCTCTCTTTACTCTTTCTTTTGTTTTCTTTTTGTAAGTTTCTTTGTGTGTTCCTGTCTGATTAATGTTGCTTTTGCCGTTTGTCTTGGGGTTTTGTCTGTTCTTTTTTGTTTGTAGATTGGTTTTATTTTTTTCTACGATTTCTTTCTTTCTTTATCCCTTCTGTGTTCTGTGGCTTGTGAAGTCTTGCTGCTCCAGCAAGGGTTCGGGCCTGAATTTCTGAGTTAGGAGACCCAAGTCCAGGACGTTGGGCCACCAGAGAATTCCCAACCCCATGGAATATTAATCAGTGAACGCTCTCCCAAAGGCTTGCATCATAGCACTAAGAACTGGCCCCACCCAAAGGCCAGCAAGCTCTAGCACCAGAAACCCCACACCAAACAACTAGCAAAACAAGAACACAAACCTACCCATTAGCAGACAGGCTGCCCAAAGTCATACCAAGTCCCATAACACATCATTGGGCACAAAACTGGCCTTTACAGGGACAACATCAAGCTCTACCCACAAGAAACACAGGAACCAGTCCCCCGCTCCAAGAAACCTTTGCAAAGCACTGGTCCAAACCCCCTCAATGAGAGCAGACTCTACAAGAGGAACTATGACCTTGCAGCTTGTGTAAAGGAAACCTCAAACAGAAAATTAAACACAATGAAAAGACAGAGAAACATGGAGCAGATCAAAGAACACCAAATCAAACAAATGAGGAGAAAATAGGCAGTCTACCTGAAAAAGAATTCATAGTTATGATAGTACAGATGACTCAAAACTTCAGAAATAAAATGGAAGCACAGATAAATAGAATGGAGGCACAAATTGAGAAGATACAAGAAACATTTAGCAAAAGCATAGAAGAAATAAAGAACAGAGAATCAACCATTAACATAATAACTGAAATAAAAAATACACTAGAGGGAACCAATAGCAGAATAACTGAAGCAGAAGAATAATAAGTGAGTTGGAATATAGAATCGTGGAAATAACTGAAATAGAGCAGAATACAGAAAGAAGAATGAAAAGAAATGGGGACAGTCTCAGAAACTTCTCGGACATTAAGCACACCAACATCCGAATTATAGGGGTCCCACAAGAAGAAGAGAAAAAGAAAGGATATGAGAAAATATTTGAGGAGATTATAGTTGGAAACTTCCCTAGCATGGGAAAGGACATAGCCACCCAAGTCCAGGAAACCCAGAGCATCCCATGTAGGATAAACCCAAAAAGAATCATACCAAGACACATATTAACCAAACTAATAAAATCAAACAGAAAGAAAATATATAAAGGAGCAACCGAAAAGCAAAAGTAACATACAAGGGAATCCCCATAAGGTTAACAATCTTTCAGCAGAAACTCTGCAGGACATAGGGAGTGGCAGTATATGCTTAAAATGGTGAAAGGAAAAAACCTACAAGCAAGGTTATCCTACCCAGCAAGGATCTCATTCATATTTGATGAAGAAATGAAAAACTCAACAGATAAGCAAAAGTTAAGAGAATTGACCACCACTAAACCAGCTCTACAACAAATACTAAAGGAACTTCTCTAAACAGGAAACACAAGAGAAAGAAAAGACCTACAAAATCAAACCCAAAACAATTAAGAAAATGGTAATAGGATCATACATATCAATAATTACATTAAATTTAAATAGATTAAATGCTCCAGCGAAAGACACAGTTTGGCTGAATGGATACAAAAACAAGACCCCTATATATGCTGTCTAAAAGAGACCCACTCCAGACCCCAAGGGCATGTACAGACTAAAAGTGAGGGGTTGGAAAAAGATATTCCACGCAAATGGAAATCAAAGCAACAGTAGCAATACTCATATCAGATTAAATAGACTTTAAAATAAAGACCATTAAAAGAGATGAGGAAGGATAAGACATAATGATCAAGGGATCAATCTAAGAATAAGATACAACATTTACAAATATATATGAACCCAGCATAGGAGCACCTCAATACATACAGCAAATGCTAACAACTGTAAAAGGGAAGATCAACAGTAACGCAATAATAGTGGGGAACTTTAACACCCCACTCACACCAATGAACATATCATCAAGAAAGAAAATTAATAAGGAAATGCAAGCTTTAAATGACACATTGAACAAGATAGAACTAATTGATATCTATGGACATTCTATCCAAAAACGGCAGAATACACATTTTTCTCAAGTGCATTTGGAACACTCTCCAGGATAGATCACATCCTGGGTCACAAGTCAAGCCTTGGTAAATTTAAGAAAATTGTATCAAGCATTTTTTTTCTGACCACAACGCTATAAGATTAGATATCAATTACAGGGGGGAAATGTAAAAATACAAACACATGAAGGCTAAGCAATATGCTTCTAAATAGCCAAGAAATCAATGAAGAAACCAAAGAGGAAATTTTAAAATGCCTAGAAATAAAAGACAACGAAAACATGACAACTCAAAATCTGTGGGATGCAGTAAAAGCAATGCTAAAAGGTAAGTTTATAGCAATACAAGCCTAGCTCATAAAAACAAAGTAACATCAAATAATCTATCCTTACACCTAAAGCAGTTAGGAAAAGAGCAAACAAACCCCAAAGTTAGTAGAAGAAAAGAAATCATAAAGATCAGAGCAGAAATAAATGAAAAAGAAATGAAAGAAGCAATAGCAAAGACCAATAAAACTAAAAGCTGGTTCTTTGAGAAGATAAACAAAATTTACAAGCTATTAGTCTGACTCATCAAGAAAAATGGGGAGAAATGAAATGAAATGAAAAGGGAAAAGCTACAAGAGACAACACAGAAATACAAAGGATCATAAGAGACTACTATGAGCAAATATATACAAACAAAATGAGCAGTCTGGAAGAAATGGACAAATTCTTATAGAAGGACAGCCTTTGAAGACTGAACCAGGAAGAAGTAGAAAATATGAACAGGCCAGTCACAAGCACTGAAATTGAAACTGGGATCAAAATCTTCAGCAAATAAAAGCCTAGAGCCAGATGTCTTCACAGGAAAATTCTACCAGAAGTTCAGAGAAGAGCTAACACCTATCCTGCTCAAACTGTTCCAAAAACCTGCACTGGGAGGGAAACTCCCAAACTCATTCTACAAGGGCACCCTCATGCTAATACCAAAACCAAGCAAAGATTCCACAAAAAAGGAAAATTACAAGCCAATATCACTAATGAACACAGATGCAAAAATACTCAGTATAGTTCTACAAACAGAATCCAACAACACATGAAAAGAATCATATACCATGATCAAGTGGGATTTATCCCAGGGATGCAAGGGTTCTTCCATATATGCAAATCAATGTGATATACCATGTTAACAAAGTGAAAGATAAAAATCGTATGATCATCTCAGTGCAGAGAATGCTTTCAACAAAATACAGCATCCATTTATGATTTAGAAGAAAAACTCTAGAAAATTGGCACAGAAGGAGCCCACCTCAGCATGATAAAGGCCGTATATGACAAACACACAGCAAGCACTATTCTCAGTGGCAAAAAAAGAAAGAAGCATTTCCTCTAAGATCAGGAACAAACAAGGGTACCCACTCTTACCACTATTATTCAACATGGTTTTAGAAGTCATAGCCACAGCAGTCAGAGAAGAAAAAAGATAAAAGGAATCCAGATTGAAAAACAGGTAAAACTCTCACTGTTTGCAGATACACTGTTTGTATACATAGAAAATCCTAAAAACACCACCAAAAAACTACTAGAGCTAATCAATGAATTTAGTAGTCATAGGATATAAAATTAATACACAGAAAGTCCTTGCATTCTTATATGCACTAACAATGAAAAATGGGAAATAGAAGTTAAGGAAACAATTGAATTCACCACTGCAACAAAAAGAATAAAATACCTACCAATAAACCTACCTAAACAGACAAAAGACCTGTATGCAGCACACTATAAGACACTGATGAGAGAAATCAAAGATGACACAAACAGATGGAGAGATATATCATGTTCTTGGATTGGAAGAATCAATATTGTCAAAATGATTATACTTGCAATCCACAGATTCACTGCAATCCTTATCAAATCACCATGACATTTTTCACAGAATTAGAACAAAAAAAATTTCAGTTTGTATGGAAACACAAAAGACCCTGAAATGCCTAAGCAATCTTGAGAAAGAAAAATGGAGCTAGAGAAATCAACATTCCTGACTTCAGACTATACTACAAAGCTACACTCATCAAGACAATATGTATGTACTTGCACAAAAACAGAACTATAGACCAATGGAACAAGCTAGACACCCAGAGATAAACCCAAACACCTATGGACGCACCTTATCTTTGACAAAGGAGGCATGAATATGTAATGGAGAAAAGACAGTCTCTTTAATCATTGGTACTGGGAAAACTGGACATCAACAGGTAAAAGAATAAAGTTAGAACACTTCCTAACACTATACACACAAAAAAAACTCAAAATGGATTAAAGACTTAAATATAAGGCCAGAAACTATAAAGCTCTCAGAGGAAAATATAGGTAGTACACCCTTTGACATAAATCACAACAAGATTCTGTCTGACCCACCTCCTAGATTAATGGAAATAAAAACAAAAATGAACAAATGGGACCTAATTAAACTTAAAAAGTTTTGCACAGGAAAGGAAACTATAAACAAGATGAAAGGATAACTCTCAGAATGGGAGAAAATAATTGGAAATGAAGCAACTGACAAAGAGTTAATCTCTAAAATATATAGCACATACAGCTCAATCTCAGAAAAACAAACAACACAGTCAAGAAATGAGCAGAGGACCTAAACAGACATTTCTCTGAAGAAGATATACAGATAGCTAAAAAAACACATGAAAAGATGCTCAACCTTGCTCATTATTAGAGAAATGCAGATCAAAACTACAATGAGCTATCACCTCACACCAGTCAGAATGGCCATCATCAAAAAAATCTACAAACAATAAATACTAGAGAGAATGTGGAGAAAAGGGAACCCTTGAATGTAAACTGATACAGTCATTATGGCAAACACTATAGAGATTTGTTTTTTAAAGTAGGAATAAATCTACCATACGACCTAGTAATCCCACTACTGGGCATATACTCTGAGAAAACCACAATTCTAAAAGGCACATGTACCCACCCCAATGTTCATTGCAGAACTATGTACAATAGCCAAGACATTAAAGCAACCTAGATGTCCATCAATAGATGAATGGATAAAGAAGTTGTGATACATTTCTACTATGGAATATTACTCAGCCATAGAAAGGAACAAATTTGAGTCAGTTGTAGTGAGGTAGATAAACCTTGAGCCTCTTATACAGAGTGAAGTAAGTCAGAAAGAGAAAAACAAGTATCATATATTATCACCTATATATGGAATATAGAAAAATGGTACTGAGGAACCTAGTAGAGAACAGACATGTGGACACAGTGGGAGAAGGTGAAGGTGGGCAAATTGAGAAAGTAGCATTGACATATACACACTACCATGTGTAAAACAGATAGCAAATGGGAAGTTGCTATATAACACAGGGAGCCCAGCCTGGCACTCTGTGATGACCTAAAGGGGTGGGATGAGGGGAGGGGAGGCAGACTCAGAAGGGAATGGATATATATAAAATTATGACTGATTCATATTGTTGTATGGCAGAAACCAACACAAAATTGTAAAGCAACTTTCCACAAATTAAAAAAATAATAAATTTTTTAAAGTTTCCAAATAGCGAAAAAAAAGGGGGGGGGAGGAGAGAACATGCACAGCTATTCATAAAAGAAATACAAATGGCCAGTATATACATGAAAACATGCTCAATCTTACTGGTAATAAAATTGAAACAATGTCATTTAATGTATCAGATAAGCAAGAATTAAAAAGATTATCAATGCCATTATTGTCATAGATGTGGGGAAACAATCACTTTATATACTGATGGTGGCAATATTGGCACACAGATATTTTAGTGTGTAATTTGTCAGTCTATTAAAGTTTTTGTAAGTGTTTCCTTTGCTCTAACAGTTCTACTTGTAAGAGTTTATCCTAAGGAAATAATAGAAAAATTGCATCACAGTGTTGCTTATAATACAACAGTCTAAGTGTCTCTTATGAATCATTTTTAGCTTTTACAAATAATAAATTAGAAAAATTGGATCACAAAAGGATATGTGTAGTATAATCCTCTTCACATAAAATCAAATAATTGTTAGCTTTCTAAATTTTTTTTTATGCTTACACACATACATGCACGTAAACCAAAGCTCATTGGATGAGATAATACATAAAATGTTCAGCACAGTACTTGGTACATAACATTCAACAAATTGTTGCTGTTATTCTTGTCAGCATTCAGTATTCATTCCGTGCTCTGCAATCAGGCAATGTGCTAAGTACTTATTATAAAAAAGATACTATCTTTTTTGAGGAAGTCTCATCTCTTGGTCATCCACCTTTACCATTTCCCATTCTGCAGCTTTATTGGCTTTCAGATGCATTGTTGAAATAGAGAATGGTCAATGAGGATTGTCTCATTTGTACCATCACCACCAGAAAGTTGATTTGAAGTAATTGAAGGATTTCCTTTATTTCAAAGTTAAAACCTCAAAGATTGTTTTAAAATTTTCTTTAAGATGAAGATGGAACCAGCTTGAATTCAAGTATCCTGGCAGCACTCCGAAAAATGCAGGATGGATATTTTGGTGGGGCAAGGTATGTGACCTCTCTGCACTCTCTAGTGAAATGTAATGAAGTTTGGATGCTGGGTATAGTAATGGTAAACTGGTGATGCCTTTCTCTGTGTCTTTTAACAACATATACCCATCCTATTCTGATGACCTGGTATTTGATAGATTGAATCAAGGAATTTAATATTACAGAGAAGAGTTGGAATTTTTCCTCACCCTGTTCCTTGCCTATATCCCACAAATTCAGTGGGTCAGGAAACTTACTCTGAAAGGAACGAAGAATGGAAGGAAGGAGGGAGAAAAGAAGATTGTTGGACTATTCAATTCTGACTGTTTTTCTTTTTTTTTCCTAAGTTTTTATTTTGAAAAATTTTTAAGTAGACAGAGATGTGCAAGAATCTTATTGAATACTATTTACCCTCCTTCGACTCACCTGTTATTAACATCTGTCCTATTTCTATGTTGTCTCTCTCCTTCCTTCCTCCGCTCCCTCCCTTACTCCCTTGTTCCTTGTCCTTCTCCCTGTCTCACACATACATATGTGCACACATACACGTTTTTTGCTAAAGTGTGTGAAAGGTAGAGATATCATGACTCTTCAACCCTAAATATTTGTTTTTGTCTTCCAAGAAAGAGGGCATTCTTGTAAATGACTACAATAATCAGCACACTCAGAAATTTTAATATTGATATGACTCTATTATAGAGTTCATATTCAAAATTACCCAGTTGTCTCAATGTTTTCCCATAGCTTTGTTCCTGCTCCAGATCTAATAAAAAGTCACTCACTATATTTTAGTTATTATATCTCTTTGATATCTTTTAATCTAGAACAATCCCTCAGCCTTTCGTTAATATTTCATGACAATTTTCACTGTAGTTTTGAAGAAAGAAGGTCAGTTATTTTGAAGAATGTCTCTCAATTTGGTTAAAATTAACTCTGTCTGAGTTAACTCATTGGTGACCTCACAATGGATGTGTCTATTGTTTGCCAGCCCTTCCACGAGGAGAGTGCTTCTCTCCATATACTTCATAATCTTCCACTCAGGACTCCATTATCCTTTCTATAACAGTCTTTGGCCAAATGGCTTTAGCTTCTATTGATGAATCAGTTATTATTAATGTGGTTGCAAAATGACTGTTTTGTAAAATGTGGTTATAAAATTCTGTGTTTCTATTGTTTCTATCATTCTTTGTACATGTACTAGTTGGACTCCATCTGTAAAAAATAAAATAAATAAAAATATTAAAAAACTTCCCCTTACCCCATTTATTTTGTAGTTTTATTGTCAGCATAGTCATAGATTCTTATTTTATTCTTATGTCATGCTCCATTCCATTGTTTATTTCAGTGTTCATATTAAGATCTGGCCATTGGGAGCCCCCTCAAATTGGACTTCTTTTAAAAATCAGTACTATTGGGTTTCCCTTTGGGTTTGAGTTTTGCAATTGGCTTTATAAGTAGGGAGGAATATGACTTACAATCTACTATAATTTTTAAATTGTCAGATACTGTTTTTTTTTCAAAATGGTCTTTTTGAGTATTTTTTTTACATATTATTTTATTTTTTTTTAATTTTTTTTTAAATTGTTTTTGCCATACAATGTCATGATATCACCATGGGTTTACATATGCTTCCCCTCCGGAACCCCCCTCCCTCCTCCCTCCCCCCCGGGAAATCTCGCTGCACCAGTCCCGAGCATCAATCCTGGGCTGGCGATTGATTAGACACATGACAATTAACATGCTTCAATGCCCTTCTCCCATATCATTTTTTGAAATGATATGACAAATTTGAGATGATTTATCTTCAGTCTGTCCTAGCTTATCTTGCAGCTAATGGAAATTTTTGCCACATCTTCAGCATAGTTAACAACATAGTATGTGGCAGTGTAAGAGAGAAAAACTGATCTGTGGTGGATTGTGAACCCATAATTATAGTCTTTATTAACATGGTCCCCTAACCTATACTACATTATGTCTAGGAGAGCTGTAAATTTTCACTTTTAAAAATTTGTACTAATGTATGAACGTTAGTAATCCCCCAACAAAACATTTCAGGTATCTTTTTCCCCCCACTAAACTGTTGTTTTAAAAAGAATTTCCTCTGATTTTCTGTGTTTTATTTACCCTCTTTTCAGGATTCAAACAGGTAAATTGTCAGAGTTTTTGACAACATCTTGTTGTACACACTTGAGCTTCATGGACCCTGGACCTGAGGGTAAACTGTACAGTGAAGATTATGATGACTATGATAATGAGCTGGAATCTGGTGACTGGATTAATGGCTATGGTTTATCCAGTAATGGTAAGGAGGCTTCATAAAGTCACTGGCCTTGCTGGATAAGAACACAAAATATTATTGAGCATCCTCCTTAATATTTCTCACTGCCAGCAGTCTCACTCCTGTTTAATACACCTAGATTTCTACTATTGTTTGGCTTCACTTTTCATACTTCTACTTACCTTTGGTTTCTGGTCTAATATCCCTGTGGTGATTGTGGAGTATAGAGTTTGACTATCCCGTATTAAGGTTAGGAGAGACTTCTCTCCCAAGTACATAAAATGACTGGTGCTTTGAAAATAGAAGGAAGCAGTGGTGATTGAGAGATATTTAATCAAGTATATAGTAGGAAAACTAGACATATACATACTCCTTTTTGACATTAAAAAGCACAAAAATATGATATTCCATTAGAGTTATATAGAATATTACAGGGATACATCAGAAACTCTGGGAAGGTCTCTATAGTTAGAAAAAAACTGATTTTGTATGCCTATTGTTTTCATATTACAAACTAGACAAATAAAGCAGAATAAAATCTACTTGGCTTCTAGGCATACAAAGATAATATAGTGAGATAGAATCATGAGGGAATAAATTTAAAATGCCTGAAAAACACTCTTTAAGTATTAAAATGCTGACCTAGGTAGGGCAAGCATTACATTATTTGAATCCCAAAGAGAGAAAGGGTTGATGGGAATGAATTATTGTTTCAATTATGTAAAACATGGTCCACCTACTTTCTTTGTCTGGGTGTTTGCTTGTTAACCTGTATGTTAAGGCAGCCATTTTCTTTATCTTAATAGTGGTATGTTGGAAAGAAGAAAAAAATAAATAAATTAGCTTTCCTCAGTGAGCTAGCAAGCATAATCTTATATACAATAAACCAGCATACAGCAGTCAGAAGGACTGTTTTCTCACTTGGGTTCAGCATATACTCACCTAAGTACCATTTAATTTACTGTTTTTGTAAGATCTAAAATAGTATGAATTTCTTTGTTTGAAGAGTACATTAAATACAAGGTCATTTCATGTTATCAGTAATATCCAAAGTCATGATATCTGTCTTGGCATAAGCTAAGATATTTTGAAAACCCAATATTTTGAAAATCATTATTTTGATCATATATTGATGTTGTTTGCTATTCCATAGGTAGTTGTAATTTACATCTGTAGCATTCATTCTCTCAGATTACTTTCTTAAATATATCTTTAATGATATATTTTATTAAGTTTGATATTATACAATCTTAGTCACTTTCTTCTGTCTGGGTTTACTCATTGATGGCCTCACAGTGGACATGTCTATTGCTTGCCATCCCTACCATATTCTTCAAAATCCTCCATTTAAGTGTCTAGATTATAATCAAGGTTATAATATTTGTCATTAAGATGTCACTAAGTGTGAGGTCCGCTCTTGCAGCTTTGCTAGTTCCCATTAGTCATGTCCGAGAACAGAAATACAACTGGAGAAATCCCCAAAGATGACCAAAATCCAGATGATGCATGACTGATACAGCAAACATCAGTATTGATCCAAACACTGGGCTTTTCCAACCATAAATGTTCATGTAAAATCTGAAATGTTAAACGTCCACAGAATATGTTTTTTGTTTCTATTATCCATAATCAGAGATAATGTTACAGAAGGTGTAGGGGAGAGGGAGAACCCCAGAGAATAAGGACCATATTTGTTTTCTTTACCACTGAAACCTCAGCACCTAGTACACCACCTGGTCCATTGTGGACAATAAATATTTGATTAATAAATGAAGGCAGTGACTAAAAAGACCAACATGTGGTCAGTAATTCTTTTGGTACCAGTGCCACATGGAGATTGGTGGGTTTTTTCCTTTTTTTATCCATAGTAGCTGCCATTTGTGAAATCTGTTTTCAGCTAGGCTCCATGTTTAGTGGAAGATTTTTTCCCTTCTCCACAAGTTTCCTCATACCAGTGAGATTCAAAGGACCTTGTTCTCTTCCTCCTCCTCCTCCTCCACTGCCACCAACATTACCATCACATACACATACGTAGATCATGAAATGCTCTACCTTGCCTGTAATAAGCTCATACTACTTTAACAGGGCCTAAAAGTAGTATTATCTCAACAAGATTGAGGAATAGGTGGAGCCTGGTAAATGGCCATGGTTTCTGAATAGTAAAGACTGTAAAATGATCACAAACTTTTTTTTAACCCCATGAGCTAACGTGTTTCTTCTGGTGCTGTAGTGTGGGCACAGGAGCCAGTCATTCTGTTTGGTGGGGTAGATTGTGAAGTTACTAAAATATTTATTTATTTTTCTTTCCCCCCTCTCCCCACTAACCTTGCAGCTCACTCTGGTGATGAAGTTGCTCGTTATTTAGATCACCTTTTGGCACACACTGCTCCCCATCCTAAACTAGCCGCTACCTCACAGAAGGGAGGGCTAAATCGGTTCCGAACTGCTGTGCAAACAACCTGCGATTTAATGTCCTTGGTGACCAAGGCCAAGGAACTGCATGTACAGAGTGAGTAATGCCATGACTCACTGGAGTCAGGAACAGGATGACGTGGAGCCCAGGATGGGGGTGGGGTGTTTATTACAGTGTAAGCAGAAACTTTATTTTGTTTGCTGCTTTATCCTCAGCATGTCAAACAGCACCTAGAATATATTAGATGCTCAAATATTTGTGAAATTAATAATTGGGTATACTTTTGCTATAGATAGGGCTTCCCTGGTGGCTCAGATGGTAAAAAAAAATCTACCTGCAATGGAGGTGAGCCTGGATCAGTCCCTGGGCCAGGAAGATCCCCTGGAGAAGGGAATGGCTACCCACTCCACTGTTCTTGCCTGGAGAATTCCATGGACAGCAGAGCCCAACAGGCTACAGTCCATGTGGTTGCAAAGAGTCAGACATGACTGAGTGATCAACACTCACTTTTTCACTTTTTGCTATAGTATAGTACTAGGTAGTCTGGTTTATCCAGTTACCTAGCAGGAAGAGACAGAACAAGAGGTATGGAGCATGTTCAGTTTTAATATCAAAGTATTAAAATGTGGAAAGAATTTTTTCGCCCTTTGGAAAATTCACTAATTTGGAAGTGATTTTATTTAAAGAGAAAGCATTGCAGGCCAGCTGTAACTTTGATACAGTCAGTTGTTTCAGCAGTATAGAGCTATTTGTCAACTACAGTATCATTCTTTGACAACTTTGCCATTCTTCTCCCCAAGATCACTACCCTTCCTCAGTAGTATCTGCAGTGGAGGATGTCTTTTCTAGTACACATTGCCAGAAGTAGTCATAGTTCCTAAAAGTGTTCAGTACCTCTATGGTAGCTGCATATGAAGGGACAGAAGGGCTCATTGGCCATACCTAGAGGACCTAAATGTTAACATTTCACAGAAGAATGAGATGCATGCTTTTACTGTCTAAAATTTTATTGACCATTACTAACCAAAAATATTAAACATGATCACTGGAGAATCATTTAACAATTAGAAAAGGGAAAAATTTAGCATATATAGCATTTGACTATGCTTCTTTGACAAAGAGCTTATGTAAAGACTTCAGATTTATTAAGTTATACTTTTAGATTGTGAATTAGGAAACTTGAGCTTAATTCCCAGCTCTGCTACTTACTTGCTTAAACAGTTATTTGGGCTCTGTATCTCTCTTTCTGTATCTGTAAAATGGCCAAAATGGCGAGAAAATCACTCCTTAGAGATATGGTAAGTATTTCAACAATGAACTGTAAGTAGAAATCTTAAAATATCTCAAAATTGGTCAGCCACTACATTTTTATTTCCTAGATAGGGTCATTCATTTATCTATTCTCAAGGAATTCTAACTGCTAGCTGCCAGATATTCTCGTAGGAGAATCTGGAAAATATAAAATGTAACTGGGTTCTTTCTGTTATATGTGTATTCTTTTTAAGTATCAGTAATAGCTCCATTGTGGTATTGATTACATTCTTAGGATTTAACATCTTATATATCCAGCTGATGCCATACTTCTAGACATTCTATTCAAAATATGTTTATTAATTGGTCAAATACCCATTGATTTATCTGACCTTCATGTATCTTTTCTTTGCAATTACCTAGAAAGGGTAAATTTCCCATTATTGTTCCATAAGGAACTAACCCATATATAACTTCATTGTTGAGATCAACTGTGCATTTTTATTAATCTCTTAATTATCTAAGCTTTTCCATAAATGTCAACCTCTTGCAGATGTCCATATGTATCTTCCTACAAAGATATTTCAGGCTTCCCGGCCTTCATTCAACTTACTTGATTCACCTCATCCCCAGCAAGAGGACCAGGTAAATTTACACAGGAGATATTTCTATTACCTTTTTTGCAAAACTACCATTCTTACAGAAAATGATAGAACTAGCTGTTACAATTTCTGCTAGTAACTAGCAGTAAGGAAAATGCCACCATGGTGAAGATATATGTCCTTTTTAGTTCACTTTTTAAATGAATAAATATTTCTAGTCAGACTTAAGAAAACTAGATTGCTGTAGCATACATTCTGAAGGTGTCATTGTTTTTGCTTTACTTTTTGTCAAAATTTAGGGAACTCTTATGGGAAAGTTTTAGAGGTGGAAAGATCAACACTCTAGGACATTATTTAAGGTGAGCACTTGTGTAATTTTTTTTTGTCTTTTATCAAACTAAAGGTTCCCTCTGTTCGTGTAGAAATACATCTTCCTAGAGATCAGTCTGGGGAAGTGGACTTCAAAGCACTGGTTTTACAGTTAAAAGAGACCTCCAGCTTACAAGAGCAAGCTGATATCCTCTACATGCTATATACTATGAAGTAAGTTGTGGAAATTATCAATCTACTTTCATGTTTATATAGAAAGGAATTATAGTATAGTAAATATAGCACAGCTTTGGAGTCTCACTGATGTGGATTTGAGTAGTTTGCAGCCTACCCACTGTATAACTTCAAAGTCTCAATTGTCCTCATTTTTGAAATTTAGATTATATCTACCTCATAGAATTGTTGTGAAGATTAAAACAAAATAAAATATCTGCAGTCTCTAATACAATGCTTGGTCCATAGTAAGTCACTAATCACATAAGCCTCCATTATTTAGTAAAAATCTACAGATAAATACATTTGTAACTCAAAAGCAGTAAGAATATGGAGGCTTACAAAAAATGAAACTAGAATTAGTGAGTGTTTGCTATGTGTCAGGTACCCTCTGGGAAGTACATCCTATCTAGGAACCTCTGACTCAGTATGCCCAAATTGAACTCCATTCTCCTGTCCTCCCAGAACCCACAACAAAATAACCTGTTCTTCCTCATTTATTCATGTTGTTGACACCTTGAAGAGGTAGGATTGACCTCCACCCTCCCCTAATTTGGTTTGGATATCGAGACTGATGATGCCACACACATACCAGAAGGGTGTGAAATGTTTATTACTTACATAATGAAACTTAATTGGGACAGAGGAACAGGCTGTCAAGCTGGCCCTTAAAAAGCAAGAATGAGGCTGGATTTGGAATTTTATTTTGATTAGGAGATGAGGTTTGGATGAGAGTTTGTTCTTAATGGCACCAAAGAGATAACACTCAGACTTTCTTATCAACTTGCCCAAATGGAGGCTGGAAAAAAAAGGGGAGTTGTATGACCTGAAAGCAGTCAACAATCAAACATCAAAAATGGAGTCACTTCTATGATTCCATTTTCTTTGACCCCATTCTACAAGTCAATTCTCCGTCTCTATTGTTGGAGCTAACACTTAACCTAATCATCAAGTCTTCTCCCCATATCCAGTTGATCATCAGGTCTGTCCAGTTTTATCTCTAAATATTTATCTTCTGCATCTCTACTGTTGCTGTCTTCATTTAGACCTTTGTCTTTCCATAGATAAAGTTTTCTAACAGCTCTTTCTGCTTTGATCAAGTTCTCATCCAACCCATCCTCAACAGAGGAGGGAGAGTAACTGTGATGATAGAAATGCTGAAACTTATACAAAAGTAGACAGAATAGTGTGATGAATACTTTTAGACCTATCTCCCAACCTGAACAACTATAAACACATGATTAATCTTTTCCCATCTACATTCTCATTCTCTCTTCTTCATGGATTATTTTGAAGAGGATACCAAACATTTTATCACTTTATCCCTAAGTCAGTCCAGTTCAGTCACTCAGTGGTGTCCAACTCTTTGTGATTCCATGGACTGCAGCATGTCAGGCTTTCCTGTCCCAGAGCCTACTCAAACTCATGTCCATTCAGTCAGTGATGCCATCCAACCATCTCATCCTCTGTCGTCCCCTTTTCCTCCTGCCCCCAATCCTTCTAGCATCAGGGTCTTTTCCAGTGAGTCAAATCTTCGCATGAGGTGGCCAAAGTACTGGAGTTTCAGCTTCAGCATCAGTCCTTCCAATGAACATGCAGGACTGATTTCCTTTAGGATGAACTGGTTGGATCTCCTTGCAGTCCAAGGGACTCTCAAGAGTCTTCTCCAACACCACAGTTCAAAAGCATCAATTCTTCAGTGCTCAGCTATCTTTAGAGTCAAACTCTCACATCCATACATGACTACTGGAAAAACCATAGCTTTGACTAGACAGACCTTTGTTGGGAAAGTAATGTCTCTACTTTTTAATATGCTGTCTAGGTTGGTCAGAACTTTTCTTGCAAGGAGCAAGCATCTTTTAATTTCATTGCTGCAATCACTATCTGCAGTGATTTTGGAGCCGAGAAAAATAAAGTCTCTCACTGTTTCCATTGTTTCCCCATCTATTTGCCATGAAGTAATGGGACCAGATGCCATGATCTTGGTTTTCTGAATGCTGAGCTTTAAGCTAACTTTTTCACTGTCCTCTTTCACTTTCATCAAGAGGCTCTTTAGTTCGTCTTCACTTTCTGTCATAAGGGTGGTGTCATCTGCATATCTGAGGTAATTGGTATTTCTCCCAGCAATCTTGATTCCAGCTTGTGTTTCATCCAGCCCAGCATTTCTCATGATGTACTCTGCATAGAATTTAAATAAACATGGTGACAAAATACAGCCTTGACATACTCTGTTCCTGATTTTTTATCCCTAAATATTTCAGTATTATTTCTAAAAGATGTGAAAGTGAAAGTCACTCCGTCATGTCTGACTCTTTGTGACCCCATAGACTATACAGTCGTTGGAATTATCCAGGCCAGAATACTGGATTGGGTAGCCTTTAAGAATCTCTTTAAATGTAACCACAGTGGAATTGCTGGTTCTAGACAAAATAGACTAAATGTATTTCTCTCTGTTGTTCCTGCTAGGTACAGAAGGACATTATTTATAAAACAAATGTAATAAGATGTTGAAAGGTAGAGAGAAGAAGGCACATTGACTAAGGACCTCAGGATTGAAGAGTGACAGGGTGGTAACATCCCCAGGTTTTCTTTGTTTCCTTATTGGGTGCTGGAGAAGCCATCAGCCTAAAAAGGACAACCAGTGAGCACAGACAACAAAAGCCCTAAGGAAAACCCATTTTCCCCAGACAAAGGACCAGAGAAAAGGCACCCTAGCAAGACAGACATCTTTTAGACAATACTACTTTACTCCACCCATGCCCCAGAGAAAAATCTGTGGTGCTACCCCTGTCAACGAAGGCTGAATGGGAAGCCCAAACTTCTGCTCCACCTTCCTCCCTGCCAGGCAGTGTCAAAGGCTAGGTAAGGATCTGGGACTTTCAACCTGTCTAGTTGATAATAAAGTCCCCTTGATCTGTCTGACTTCAGTGCCTATGCTGTTTCCATCAGATTATAATGTTTAATGAGTAAACATGGAAGCTAAAAAACCCATCAGCACCAATATTGAATTTTTACATACCCAATTTTATTAAAAGTAGCCCCAAAATATTTTAAGCCATTTAGGGCCTATCTGCTTTGCATCCTCCTCAAAATTCATCCTGCATCTACTAACAAGAGATAAACCCTGGGCCATGAGTATCCCAAACCACTGCTGCATTCAGAGCTTTCTAACATAGAGCCTCCTCATGGTGCTACTAAAGGTATATACCTCGACTTATAACCCCCTCCTCCTCTCTTCCCTGGGAGTTTCCTTGCCCTCCTCCTGTTGTGGATGGTAGAATTTATGCCTTACATAAGCCTCCTGACAGTCTGATGCTGTGAGGGACTAACCCTCTCATACAAGCTATCCATGTACTAACTGTTAAAGCTTGTTATATGCTACTACCAAAAAAACACGAGAATTATTACTTTGATACCTTTGTTCCTTTCTTTTTCCTGTAAGGTAAGGCACTCTGTTCACAAAGTATCAGTTGAGTACTTATGTGCCAGGTACAATACTAAATGCAGAGTAATGAAAAGATAGAGGAGGAAAGAGATAAGGGGTAAGGAGAGAATGACTGTAGCTTGAATGAAAACTGATGATTCAGCAGGGTAGTTGGGATGGGCAAGCAAAGACTTGAAAAACTCCTGCTTTCCTATCAGGTCAGATGATCCATGGTTGACTGTCGACTTTTCTGCTGCCAAGACATGAATTTACTTCATCTAATCCAATATATACTAACTTTACCATAACATCTGATTGAAACTTGTAATCTCCCTAAAACTAGGTAATATCAAACCATTTGAGTAGATCGTATATGATGTACTATGTGGCTTTTAATACACTTGGCTGCTGCTACTGCTAAGTCACCTCAGTCGTGTCCAGCTCTGTGCAACCCCATAGATGGCAGCCCACCAGGCTCTGCCGTTCCTGGGATTCTCTAGGCAAGAACACTGGAGTGGGTTGCTGTTTCCTTCTCCAATGCATGAAAGTGAAAAGTGAAAGTGAAGTTGTTCAGTCTTGTCCGACTCTTAGCGACCCCATGGACTGCAGCCTATCAGGCCACTAGAGTGGGTTGCCATTGCCTTCTCCGAATACACTTGGAATTCTGCCCAATATCCCTTTGTGAATTTGAGTAGAAACTGGGAGGTGGGGTCTCCTATGGCTACTGACTAGTATTCCTTCTGTGAATTGTCTATTCATAAGCTTTGCTTTCTTTTGGGTTATTTATATTTTTCTTATTGATAGCATATATTACTATTTTCTTTGCTATATTTGTTGCAGATATTTTGTCCAAATAATTTGCTTTTTAACTTTGTTCATATGCCTTTCTCTGTGCAAAAATTTCATTTTATATAGTCAGATCTACATCAGTATTTTCTTTTTTGGTTTCTGGATATCTTGTCATATGTGGGGAGAATCTTCTTCCCTCCCAGAATTTAGAAATATTTTAAATGCCTTTAAGAATTTTTAAAAATTTAAGTTCTTGATTTAAGTACTTATAATTTATTTGTATATATCTTCTTACTCAACATGTCTAAAGTCAAATTCACTGTCTTTACCAGAAACTTACTGCTGCCTGGCTTTTCATGGTATTATCATTGTTTCAGTTACCCAGACATGAAATTGTGTCATCATCTTCACGTCTTTCTCACCCACTCCCTCTCCCTACATGACCACAACTATAGCTGGGAATCAGTGATCAAACCTATATCCTCTATACTATAACTTTCAACCTTTATCTACCATTGCTCCCCCATCAGAGTGTGAATGCTTCCACTGAAACTGAATGCTTATCACATCCAAAGCCTGTACATGACTACTTTCAGACCTTGGTTCATGTTTTTTCCTCTATCCAGCCCACTCTGCTTTACTGTATCCCATCTATCCTTGGTGGAATTCTAGCCATATATCAAGGCCTGAATTATCTGTCACCTCCATGAAACTTTCTCTGATCTCTAGAAATAAAAAGGATCTTCCCCGATTGTAAGATATCACAACACTTATTTTCATATTATTTGTTTTCATTCTGACCATTACAAACTTAGAGAAAAAACTTGTAAAGATAATACAAAAAAGAATTTCTGGATATCCATCACTCAGATCCCTCAGATGTTCATTCTGAGCTTTAACATTTCTCTATCTCTGTCTTTCTCTCTCCCTCTCTCCTTCCCTTAATCCTTCTCTGTCTTCTTCTTCATCATCTCATCATTGTCATCACCACACAGATATTTTTTCTGAACCATTGACAATAAGTGCAAACACGATCCCTCTATACCCCCAAATATTAATACTTCAGTGAGTATTTCCTAAAGACTAGGAATTCACTTATATAAGCACAGTACAATTGCCAAAATCAGAAAATTAATGTTAAGATAATACCACTATCTAATGTACAGCTTTGTTGATTGTCCAACAAATATCTAAGATTTGTTGGTTGTCCCAATAATGTCTTTATAGTAAAAGGAAATCTAAATGATGAATTTCATTTAGTTCTCACATGTCCCTTGTCTCCTTTAATGTGGAACAGTTCCTAAGTCTTTATCTTTAATGTTATTGACTTTTTTTAATTTAAAACAACGCAGATTTGTTATCTTAGTCCCAGAGGTCAGAAGACTAACAATTATCCTTCAAGTTAAAAAAATAATTTTTTTCAAAAGGAATCTCGAGTTGGGGGAGATTATCCTGGTTGATCAAGGTGAGCCTGATATAATCATAAGGTTCCTTATAAGACAGGAGCTGATATGATCATATGATAAGCAGAGAAGAAAGAAAAGATGATATGGCTGTTATTAACATTTTTAAAGGATAGAGACCATTTATTTTGCAGAATATCCCTAAAGTTTGATTTATCTGATGTTTCTTCATAATTAAATTTAGGTTATACGTTTTAGGCAAGAATACTACTGAAGTGGGGCTTCCTAGGTGACTCAGTGGTAAACAATCTGCCTGCCAATGCAGGAGACACAGGAGACGTGGATATATCATTTACTATTGCTTTCTATTTAGTAGACAGACTTTTTCTTGACAGTTTTTGTCTCTGTGCAAAAACTTTTACTTTGAGGTAGTCTTATTTGCTTATTTATCCACACTTAAATAGGAGATGGAAACAGCAGAAGGGATGTGGGATGAATTGGGAGATTGGGGTTGATATATATATACTACTATGTATAAAAGATATAACTATTGAGAACCTAATGTATAGCTCAGGAAACTTTACTCGGTGTTCTGTGGTGACCTAAATGGGAAGGAAATCCAATATATATCAATATATATATATATTAATATATATATATTTTAATATATATATTATATATATATATAAAAATACACACATATAGCTGATTCACTTTGTTGTACAGCAAAAACTAACACAACATTGTAAAGCAACTATTCTCTAATAAAAATTAATTTTTTAAAAAATTGCTAAAACCAGTGTCAAAAGAGCATAGTCTATGTTTTCTTCTAGAATTTTGATGGTTTCATGTCTTACATTTAAGTCTTTAATCCATTTTGAGTTTATTTTTGTATATGGTGTGGGAAAGCAATGCAATTTGATTCTCTTGCATGTATTAGTAGCTGTCCAGTTTTCCCAACACCATTTGTTAAAGAGACTATATTTTCCCATTGTATATTCTTGTCTCCTTTGTTGATCATTTATTGATTATATAAGTGTGAATTTATTTCTGGGGTCTCTACTCTGTTCCATTGGTGTGTGTGTCTGCTTTTGTGCCAGTACCATACTTCTTTGAAGAGTGTAGCTTTATAGTATAGTCCAAAGACAGGGAGCATGATTCCTCCAGCTTTTTCTTTTTAAAATTATTTTGGCCATTCAGTGTCTTTAGTATTGCCATACAAATTTTAGGATTATTTGTTCTAGTTCTCTGAAAAATGCCATTGGTATTTTGATAAGGATTGCATTGAATCTATAGATTGCCTTGGGTAATATGGTAACATTAGCAATATTAATTCTTCTAATCCATGAACACAGTATATCTTTTCATTTGTTTTTGTCACCTTCACTTTCTTTCATCAGTGTCTTATAGTTTTCCAAGTACAGGTCTTTTATCTCCTTACTTAGATTTATTTTTATTTTATTCTTTTGATAAAAATAAAATTCTTTTATTTTATTTATTTTTCTGATAATTTATTGTCAGTTTGCAGAAATGCAGTAGATTTATGTATATTAATTTTGTATCCTGCAACTTTGCTGAATTCATTGATGAGTTCTAGTAGTTTTTCAGTGGAATTTTTTATATACTAGAGAAATTGGCCTATGAATTGGAAATATTTTTTCTCAGTTTGTAATTTGTTCTATGACTTTTCTTATAGTGGTTTTTGCAATGAGTTTTCTGCATTTATATAAATGTGTGATATATAAATGTATCAACCTTTCTTTTATGGCTTCTGGTATAAAGTACACAGTTTAAAAGCCCTCTTGCTTCTAAAATAATAAAGTAGTTCTCCCCATCTCGTTTAGTACTTTAACATTTAAATTTGATACATTTGGAATTTTGATGTACAGTGCGAGGCATGGAGTCAACTTTTTCCCCAGTGGCTACTTGTCTTAACACCATTTAATAAATAATCTACCTTTTATCATATATTAAATTCTCAATTTTATAACACTTTATTTATCTTTTATGGTATTTTACAGTTGACTTGCATTATATAAATTTTTACAGCAATAATGTATATGATGTGTATCTTCTAAAAATAAGCAAATTTTTCTTCTTCATTACTGCCCTAAGTACACCATACTTTCTGAACTTGCAGTAGTTAAATTAAATCTTTGACTTTAATTTCAGCTAGTTTGAAGCCCAATGAGAGGGTAAAAGAATGCATTTTGTCAAAACACAACTGAAATGAAGACTTATTCTTGTCTAGATATTTGGCTTTCAGTACTGACTATTAAAATAGCTTGATAAGAATTCACAGTAAATAACATTCATTTCCTAATGAGAAAGACCTATCAAACCAGGCACATTCATTATAACACAAATAAAAGATTGTTGCCTGTAGCTTTAGTTATAATTAATATAGGCCTGCCGTTAACATTTCAGAGGACCTGACTGGAACACTGGATTGTGTGATGAAGGGAGCATGACAGTCAGAGAGCTGCTTACTGAGCTATATGGCAAAGTTGGAGAAATTCGTCACTGGGGCCTTATCAGATACATCTCTGGAATCTTGAGGAAGAAGGTGGAAGCACTCGATGAGGTACTATGAATTCTTCTTTAATTTAAATCAAATCTAAATGGAGGTGCTTTTAAAAAAATTTGTTTCTGAAGTTTTTTAAGGAAATCACCACAGCATCTAATCATTTGAACTGTTGTTTTTCCCACATAAAATTTCTGATATCAGGTAACCTTTTTTTAATGAGTGTCAAATATTTAAAACTGAAGCATATAAACTGTAGACTTATAGAGGTGTTAAAAACTATAAAAATCATAGATCTTAAGAAGGAATTTATACTAGACTAAAAGATCCTACCTCTTAGGAAATAAAAATACCTTCATAGAAATCTCTCTTTTCTGATCTTCATGGCATTTCGTAAGGAAAAGATTGATGTGTCATTAAATTGATGGGGGAGCAAAGGTTTCTAGGCTATAAAGAGGAATTTTCACGGAAATCTGAGGTATTCTGTGAAGGCTAATGCTGTTACGCTGTTTATTTGTAGGCCTGCACAGACCTTCTCTCCCATCAGAAACATTTGACAGTGGGACTCCCTCCAGAACCTCGAGAGAAGACCATCTCTGCGTTAGTATGGTTTTGTTTGGGTTTGGTCAAGCTTCTCTGAAATTTTAAGGAACTGTGAGGACTAGCCACAATTCTCTTGTCCTAATCTACAATTGGATGATAATGTCCTATGTGTGTGATCTTCTATCAGGGACCCTCGATGTGAGAATGTAGTGCTCTTTCTGTGCTGTGCTTAGTTGTGTCCAACTCTTTGCGACTCCATGGACTAGAACCCGCCAGACTCCTCTGTCCATGGGATTCTCCAGGCAAGAATACTGGAGTGGGTTGCCATTTCCTTCTCCAGGGGATCTTCCTGACCCAGGGATTGAACCCAGGTCTCCCACATTGCAAACATATTCTTTACCATCTGAACCACAGGGAAGCAGTGATAGGACATGAGTAAATAAAAGAGAAAACTCACAGGGAGTAATACTCAAATGTGTTTTGCTCTTTTGGAGGTTTTTTGTTTGTTTGTTTTTACTTATTGACTTTCCCAAAACTTTCCTTCAAAAAACCAACAAACAAGGCAACTGGAATTATCCCCCCCCCACACACAAACACAAAATGAGCTAGTCTATAGACTTCATTCCAGACCTCTCTCCTATGCTTATAGATGGCTATTTTTTCCTTATGTCTCTTCACATTTCTTCTCTCTGTCCAAACCTCTCACTTATAAAAGACACAAGTCATAGTAGATTAGGGCCCACCCAATAACCTCACTTTAGCTTACTTCTTTATAGAGTCACTTTATAGACCTCATCTCCAAACAAGGTTACACTCTGAGGTCTTAGGAGTTAGGATTTCAACATAGGAACTTGGAACACAATTCATTCTATAACACCTTACTCCTGGCAAGCAGAACCTTTTATTATAAATTAGATTAATTTTGTGACTAATGTGGGTAATCCAAAAGAAGATGACATCCCCCATGTCCCCAGAGTGCTTAGTATCAACATGAGAGTCAGAAGTGTGGGAGGAAGCAAGTGTGCGTATGTATATAAACTGATGAATTTATAAAAATCAGTATAAGACTATAAAGTATGATTATAAAGCAATAAAATGGCTTCCAAAAGGCACAGCTTAAATTTAGTTTGTTACTTTCCAGCCATAATAGTTACTTGTCAAATGTTAAGAATTAACCATGAAAAACCAGTTTGGATGGACACCATGGGGTGAGTTGTAAGTATAGTTTTGAGGGAGAAAGGCAATCCAGGTTTAGAGAGGAGGGAGCAGAGCTCTTCTGAGTTCATAACAGGCCAGAGTGCTTTGGGGAGGCAGTAAACTTTGAAGACTGAAGGAAACAGAATGATACCAGTCATGATGAGATGTTGAGACACTGACTTGGACTTAGGAGCAGCTATTTCATTTTCTCAATATACTTAGGTTTAAGTAGTTGCAGAATTTTGTCTTTATTCACTGTCTTCTTCCTTAGACCTCTACCCTATGAAGTACTCACTCAACTGATAGATGAAGCCAGTGAAGGGGATATGAGCATTTCAATTCTTACACAGGTGAGCAGTATTATAAAGCCTAATCTGATGACTGATATTTAAAAGTTTGTTTTCAGTTGATCTGGCAATTTCTGAAGACCACAAAATAGGCCTTGTGAGATCAATGATATAATTTTTGTCTGTATTCATTCCATGCACAGGAAATAATGGTATATCTAGCCATGTATATGCGAACTCAGCCTGGCCTGTTTGCTGAAATGTTTCGACTTCGAATTGGTCTGATCATACAAGTTATGGCAACAGAACTGGCCCACTCCCTTCGATGCTCAGGTATTCAATTAAGTAATTGAGGCAGAATTCACTTTTATTAGAGGTCTATTAAGTTTTGAATCAGTAGAGAAATGAAGCTAAAAGATTTTTATCAGAAGCTCAGAAGCTGCATATAGCAGTTATTTTTCCCATGTTTGTCTCTATAGCAAGTCAAGGGATTGCTATAACAAATTTATATATCAGTATTCAATTTCAAAATTGCATCTTTTGGTGGCTCTGCACTCCAAATTACATTCCTACTAACTCCTAGAATGATCCAGGGCATGTGAAAAGTGAAAGTGTTAGCTGCTCAGTCCTGTCCAACTCTTGGCAACCCCATGGTGAGCCTGGCTCACCAGGCTTCTCTGTACATAGAATTCTCCAGGCAAGAATATTGGAGTAGGTTGCCATTTCCTTCTCCAGGGGATCTTCCCAACCCAATGACTGAACCAGGGTCTTCTGCATACATCAAACTAAGTATGACAGACTGGGTTTGATTCTGATTCAGGCATGCCACCTCTGGCTGTCAGATTGAGTCACCACATCAATTTGATTATAATATCAGTATTCTGTCTAGTTACCATCAGGATCAAATAAAGGAAGGCAATATTTCTGTTAATATTTATCTGACAAAACTTTTCGATATTAGCTAAAAGTATATTTGGCAAGGTGGTAGTTTCAGTTAGAAAAATAAATGGTGCCTTTGGAAGCTGTAGCACAGAATTATGGGGGGGACCCATGGCATGACTTTCATATTTGTTTGATTTCAACAAGAATAACAAAATAATAGAGATAGGGATTGCATACAAAAATAAAATCATAGTTGCAAAACTCAATGTTTTTTTCAATTAAATTTCTCCAAAAGGCTTTTAATTGCACTGTTAGCAAGTAGCTTTTAATCTCACTTTTACTGAAAAAGAAATTGGAACTCAACAAACTATTGGATGTAAGATAGGCTCAAGGATGGGAACATAGCCTATAATTTTGTAGTAACTGTAAATGAAAAGTAACCTTTAAAATTGTATGAAATAAAAATTTATATAAAACTAATGATCAGTTTTTTTAACAAAATGAAACTCAGAGAGGTTAATTACTTGCCCAAAGTTGCATAACTAGTAAATAGCAAAATTTGAGTCCAAGTCTGCCTTATTGTAAATGATTTCCAATTCAGCACATTATTATAGATTACATTGGGCTTTTCCAGGTGGCACTAGTGGTAAAGATCCTGCCTGCCAATGTAGGAGATGCAAGAGACGTGGGTTTGAACCCTGGGTCAGGAAGATCCTCTGAGGGAGGGCATGGCAACCTACTCTGGTATTCTTGCCAGAGAATCCCATGGACAGAGGAACCTGGAAGGCTAAGTCCATAAGAGTTGCAGAGAGTCAGTCTCATACACACACACACACACACATATATATCAAGGGATGTTTTATGAGTCTGATTATTCAATAATAAACCTTAAGAAGGGATAAAATCCCCAAACATTCTTCACTTTTTCTTAATTGCCCATTACAGATTTTTTTTCTTGTGGATTCCCCAAGCCATGGCTATTCATTTCTTCTAGGATGAAGTCAAGGTCCCTGGGTCTGATATCCAAGACCCTCAATAGTCTGACCTCTGCCTCCTGCTTCAACACTGCTTCCCATTTTATCAGTCCTCATCCTTAGAGATTGATGTCTCCTCTGATTTCCAAAGCATTGATTGTCTATACCTTTCATTTGACACTTAGTATAGCCATGTCATGTTTTATTGTTTATCTTGTTCAGATGTCTGGTCTTTCCCACACATTGATAGTTGGTCAGCCTCTCAAGGCAAGCACTATGTCATACCTGTTTGTACTAACATTGCTTAAAATCATGACCTGCCGGGGTCCAGCCCCAGCGGGTCCAGGGGTCTTGAGGGATGAGTGGCGTTGGCAGAAGAACTGAGCTGAGTCGATGTGTGGTGATGAAGCAGTCTCTCTTTATTGCTGTTAGTTTTGTAAGGTGGTGGAGAAGTCTCTCCCTTTATTTTTGTTAGTTTACAGTTTTATAGCCAAAAAACATCCCCATTACATCACAACTATTTTATGCAATCTTTTGTTTTCTACCTACCATCAACAACTTTAACCTTAAACTCATTTTCCTTGCAAAAGGTTGGATTTCTGCATAATTAGACTTAACAATAGTATGTTTACCATTTGAATGTCTCTAGCATACCTTTTATTCAGCATAATGTGGGCATATATACACTGTCTTACAAGATGGCCTTTTCAGCAAAGATAAAAATCTTGCAACTTATCCAGGAAACATAGGGCTAGAATCCATCTCAAAGAGAAGGGGTTGTAAAAACTCACTTTCCATATCTGAGAGGGAAGAAGGCTGTAAATGGTTACTTTACTGTAAGAATGTATGCATTTCTTTTGTCCCCGGGAAAGGTGTGCCTCTCC
>ML660663.1:855470-870828 GCA_007570785.1 Antilocapra americana | reverse complement strand
CTGCCTTCCCGGATCCTCTGAGGGAAATAAGGTCTGAGGGAATTATCTCAGGATGAATTTTTTCTAACTGGGACTGACCTGAGATGAGCTAAAACATAAACAGATGAGCATAAACATAACTTCCCAAGAAAAATACTAGGAGGGGCCTTGCCTTGGGATGCCCTGAAGGAAAATCCACTTTGCAGTTTCCTTCTCAGTCTTGTGACTTTGTCATCCGAGTGAAGGGGCATCCTGTCAGCTCCCGGCAATGACCTAGATATAGTAAACTCATAATAGGTATATGATGTTGATGAACAAGTTCAAGTTATCTTCTCAGTATTCTTCATAATTTCATGGATTCATATCTATTCTCTTTTTAAATCCTCATATTTCCAGACTGAGAAGTTTTTATTATTTTAGCCCATCTTCATGTATACATCCATTACTTTCTCCAACTGGTTTCCAGTTTGATTTTTCTTATCTCTCATTCTTCCCACTTTCAAATAAAGATTCTACTGAGTATACCCTACTGATGTGGAAGAGGACTGAAGAAGTCAAGAACGTGTTTAATCCATAAACTGGATAATCTGTCCTTAAATTATTAAGAATCTATTGCAGTATGCATGCCTAGACAATATGCTGCTGGAAATGTATTTCATAATTCTGTTCTTCCAATCAAGTGATTGAGAAATTCTAAGCAAGAAAAGAAACAGAAAAAATGGGGTGGGAATGGCAGGCCAATTAGAAATACATCTGTCCTAACATTTCTGCTGACTAGCTGAGGAAGCCACAGATGGCCTGATGAATCTCAGTCCTTCAGCCATGAAGAACCTCCTGCATCACATACTCAGTGGCAAGGAGTTTGGAGTGGAACGAAGTGGTAAGGTTGAATAACTGCATTTCTATTTCACAGTGCTTATTTTAAATGTGTCATTGATTTTAAAATGCTGTTCTTTTATCAGAGAAACTTTTCCTTCAAATAAATAGAACCCCTATAATATGGAATAATTTAAACCAAAGCTGTCTTCTGAAACAAGATTTGGAAACCACTGTGGTGTGTCTTTTTTCCCCCTTAAATTAAGTAGATTACTATCATATTTTGTTTTGGACTGTCTTATATATTCCTTTACATTATCTTAAGCCTCTACTTTAGCACAAATAGTAATCTATATAATCTAAAAGTTTCTTGTATCCCAGTTGACAATAATTCAGTAGCACTTATGGTGATGTGTATGTGTGTGTAGCTGCTATAATACATCGAATGTATCCTTTCACCTTTAAATTCAAATACATTTGGGGTCTATCAGAAATTAACCTTATACCTGCACTTTGTGGTTTGGCAGTGGTATTTGATATGAAGTGTCTAAAACATCAGAGCAAATGAAGAGTCATCTCCCACGCTTAACTTTCAGAGTTAGAATAAATAAATATATAATATCAGATGGATGGATACCTTCGAGTGTTAAGAGAAAGTTATAAAGCAGTATTCCTCAAGCCTTACTGTTCATAAGAATTACCTGGGTATCTTGCTAAACTGTAAACTTTGATTCAATAGGTCTACAGTTGAGCCTAAAATTCTAATAAGCTTCTAGGTGATGCCGATGCTGCAGGTCTGTGGACCACACTTTGAGTAGAAACATTATAGCTGTTGAGTTTTTCATTATTATTAACATAAAAGGTTATACATCTGAGTCTTTTACAAGTGGTGGAGAAAAAGTTTGAACCTGATTATCACCCCTCTTTCTCTTTAATCTGTCATGCTATATAGTTCGTCCTACTGATTCAAATATCAGCCCTGCTATTTCAATCCATGAGGTTGGTGCTGTTGGAGCAACTAAAACAGAACGAACTGGGATCATGCAGTTAAAAAGTGAGATAAAGCAGGTAAAATACTACTTGGGAAATGAACTGGGATATTTTCATGTTTAAAAACATTATTTTGGAATCAGACTTTCTAAGATCATGTATTTTGCTTCGTATCCTAAGTTTAATTTGAGCCATTTATTTTTCAGGTGGACTTTCGTAGACTGTCTATCTCAACTGAAAGTCAGGTGAAACAAGGAGGGATCCTTTAACGTAAATTAATCTGCCTTTAGCTCTACAAAACATGCATGAGCTCATGACTTTTTTAAAATAAGATAAGCCACATAGTAGCTTGTTTGATTCTCCTTTCTAGCAATCAAGCTTTCATTTTTCTGGACCAAACTCTTTTTCTAATTTTAAGATGAAAGTAATTTGTTTCTGATAGCAAGAAATTAAAACCTTGAATTCCTCTTGTTAAGGTTAAATGTAATTTTGGAATTAATTAATTAATTAACATGTAATTGTAGACTTAGGTTTCTTACTTTTAAGAACCTGACTAGGTGAGGGCTTTTTTAAAATCTATTTTCAGTTATTGTCCAGAAATTAGATTTTTGTCATTGTCGTGATAGAGCTTTTTGAAACGCATTGTGGACACAGAGGAAAAAACATATAAATCAATCTGGGTGTTGGTGAGAGTCACCAAATATCAGACTGTAGCCTCTTACTCATTTTTTTCCCTGGAGATGAGAATAGATGAGTTATTGTATTATACAAAGAAATAACACAAACTTCCATAGTTTCTTTTAAAACTTTAGGAAATCATGTGATTTCAAAGTCTTTTAATGAAAAGCTTAAAACTACCCCTCCTGCCTTCAAAATAGACTTACACTAGCTTATGATACTGGAGCACATCCAAAAAGGAGAGGCAAAATGGAAATTTTGCATGTTTATATGTTTGTTTGCTTGCTTGCTTTAGGAGTCAGAAACTATCTAGGAAAATAAAGACTGAATGCTTGAAGTTTAATTTGAAGTAAACTTAATTTAGGTATACTTATCAGATAATCCTTTCACATTTATATTATGCAAGTGAAAGAACAGAATGGAATAAGAAAGGGTCTTATGATAGAAAAGTGTTTTCAGGGACTTCCCTGGTGGTCTAGTGGTGAAGACTTCAGTCTCCCAATGCAGGGGGCCTGGGTTCAATCCCTGGTCAGAGAACCAGATCCCACATGCCACAAGTAAGAAGTGTCACAGGCAAATAAATAAAAATAAAATTTAAAAAAATAAAAGTGTTTTCAGGGTTTTTTTCTAGACAATTTGGATAATCTGATATTTTCCTATCTGAAAGGTTAAAGAACTACATTTCATACTGAGTTAAACTGATGTTCTTGGTAAACAGTCCTTGTTTTGGTTGAAAGTTTCTGGCTAAATACTTCATAGCTGTTTATAGTCACACAGTATTACTTACAAGTTCATTATATATTTAGAACTCGAAGTCCATGTTCCCAGCTAGACTAATATGATATTAAGGACTTGACCTACCCACAAAACTATATCATTTAATTCATTTTTATACATTCACTATCTATAGGACTTCAAGAAAACCAAAATCATTAGGACTGTAATTTAGAAATCTGAGAGCTTTGAATTTTCATTACCTTATTTCTAAATACTGATTTCCACTATCACCTGCCTGTCTAGTATTTTGTACTGTTCTAAGCCTTTGTCTCTACTCAACAATGTCTTCTTTTCTGATTATGGAAAAAATACTTTTAAAGATAGTTTTATTTATTTAACCCTTTACTATGACTTCCTGAGTTAGGCTATTTCATCCACTTCTTAATAACATGCTGGTTAGTTACTTGAATAGTCTGTAATTTTACTCTACTAAAAACTTTTAAAAACACATAATGGTTACCTTGCCTTTTCCCTTTTAAAAATTTATTTCCTCAAATTTTTTCATAGCCCAGTGGTGGCCATCCCCTGGGTAAGGATTTGATGTCACCATCTTTTCTTGTAATTGCTGATACTTGTATTATATATCATTCATAAATGCTTTGAATATGCTGTTATATAGAGCATGACATATACAGATTGATTGAAAAGAAAAGCAAAATGAGCCCCAAAATTAAATTTTTACTTATAAATCAACTTCATATATGTATACTTATAAATTGACTTCATGTTCTTATATTTATAAATCAACTTCATGTAGGGTGAAATCTTTCCATTTCTTTTCCAAAAAGGCAGGGGAGAGGGTTCAATTCCAACCTCTTTTCCACTTCAGAAAACAAAATTCAATTTAATAAGTACTTGTTAAAATCTGTTTAGTCATTTATTCTTTCAACTAACATAGTTAAAATTGCATGCCTGCTATGTGCCCGGCACTGTACCAGAAAGCATCGGTATCCACTGGGAACTTGTTACAGATGTAAAATATTGGTTCCTATCCTAGGCCTACTAAATCAGAAAGGTTGGGGTGAGGCCTGGCAGTCTGTGTTTTAATAAGTTTTCCGGGTGACTCAGATGCACTTTTAAGTTTGAAACACACTGGGTTACTTATTTTTCTGATTGTTAATTTATTTGTAAGTGTTAACTGAGTACCAATTTTGTGCCAGGCACTCGAAATATTAATGTTGAAAGTGTTAGTTTCTCAGTCATATCTGACCCTTTGTGGCCCCATGGCCTGTAGCCTGCCAGGCTCCTCTCTCCATGAAATTTTCCAGGCAAGAATACCGGAGTGAGTTTCCATTCCCTTCTCTGGGAGATCTTCCTGACCCAGGGATTGAACCCAGCTCTCTTTCATTGCAGGTGGATTCTTTACCACCCGAGCCACCAGGGAAGCACAAAACAGATGTAGTCCTTGCCCTCGTGAAACTTACAGTTTAGGAATACTGACCTCTGATTTAGTTTCCTTGATTTAAATCAATGATCCATAATGGCCTATGATTTCAATTCTTAGACTGAAGAGATTAAGGCCAGATAGCAACCAAGTAAAAAATGGAAAACTATTGGAAATGATATTAGTATTTCTCTTTACCTTAATTAGTATAGTCCATCCTACAGGAAATCAGTCCTGAGTATTCATTGGAAGGACTGATGCTGAAGCTGAAACTCCAATACTTTGGCCATCTGATGCAAAGAACTGACTCATTTAAAGAGACCCTGATGCTAGGAAAGATTGAAGGCAGGAGGAGAAGGGGACAACAGAGGATGAGATGGTTGGATGGCATCACAGACTCAGTGGACATGAATTTGAGTAAACTCTGGGAGTTGACAATGGACAGGGAAGCCTGGCGTGCTGCAGTCCATGGGGTTGTAGAGAGTCGGACACGACTGAGCAACTGAACTAAACTGAACTGAACTGAATTAGTATAGTATGACTTGGCAACTTTGTCATATCCACTTTAATAAAAGAAGACTGAGGCATAGAGGAGAAGTTAATCTAAAAGCTCAGAACCATTGATATTTGGTTTGGGAAAATAGTCTGAATAACCTTTATGGTTTGACTCCACTTAACAGCCTAGGATCTTGATGGCATAGATGAGGACATTGAAGATAAATCAAATGGAGTTCATCTTCTTGGTACATCACTGTAATAGTCACTAGCCAATAGAAATGCCTTAGGATGCTTTTCTCTTTTACATAGCAATGGTGATATGGGCATTTGACCCAAAATAATATGTAAGAAGCTTTGTTCTCAGGAAATATTTACATTATATTCTTTTCATTTTATGTTTATTTCTGAATCTAAGCTGGCAAAGAGCCACTTTTCCCAATGTATTTTATCCTTTAATTATATAAGTTTTTCAAAGTTCATTATGTTGTAGCATGTATCAATACTTCATTCCTTTATATTGCTAAACAATACTTTATTGTATCGATATGTGGCACATTTTGGTTATCCATTCACCAGGTGACAAACATCTGGGTTATTTCTGCTTTTTTACTGTTAATGAATAATGCTGCTATGAACCTTCATGTACAAGTTTTTATGTGGGCATATGTTTTTATTTCTCTTGGATATACATCTAGAATAGGAAGTGCTGGGTCATTTGGTAACTATGTTTAGCATTATGAAGAACTGCCACATTGTTTTCCAAAGGGGACTGTACCATTTTACATTCCCGCCAGCAATGTCTGACGGTTCCAGTTTCTTCCTCTCCTTACCAATCCTTGGTTGTTGTTCAGTTGCTCAGTTGTGTCCAGCTGTTTGCGACCCCTTGGTCAGCAGCACGCCAGGCTTCCCTGTCCATCACCAAGTCCGAGAACTTGCTCAAACTCATGTCCATCCAGTCAGTGATGCCATCCAACCATCTCATCTCATCCTCTATCATCCCCTTCTCTTCCTGCCTTCATTCTTTCCCAGCATCAGGGTCTTTTCCTTTTTGATTCTGGCCATTTTAGTGGGTATGAAGTGGTATCTCATTGTGATTTTGATTTCACGTTTCCCTAATGGCTTATTATATTAATCATCATGATTTTTATCATTAATCATGTGCCAATTGACTGTTTACCTTCTTTTGGAGAAATGTCCATTCAGATCCTTTGCCCATTTGTTAATTGGGTTGTCTTTTTATTGTTGAGTTTTAAAGATTCTTAATATATTCTAGATATGTGTGTGTACTAAATCACTTCAGTTGTTTCCAACTCTTTGTGATCCTATGGACTGTAGCCCACCAGGCTCCTCTGTCCAATGGGATTCTCCAGGCAAGAATACTGGAGTAGGTTGCCATTTCCTCCTCCAGTGGACCTTCTCAACCCAGGGACTGAGCCCACATCTCTTATGTCTCCTGCATTGGTAGACGGATTCTTTACCACTAGCACCACCTGGATATAGGTCCCTAAAGCTTCTTTATGTATTCTGGATACAAACCCCTTTTCAGATATGTGATTGGCAAATAGTTTCTCCCATTCTGTGGATTGTCTTTTCACTTTCTTTTTTTTTCCTCTGAAGACTGTCAACCACTGGATTTACTTTCTTGATAGTGTCATTTGACGTTTTTAGTGTTGGTTAAGCCCAACTTATCTAATTTTACTTTTAATTTCCTATCTAATAAGGCTTTGCCTAGCCCAAAGTCACAAAGATTTATTCCTATTTTTTAAAGAGTTTTATAGTTTTAGCTTTTACAGTTAGGTCTATGATTATGTTTATGGGTGCCCCAAATTCAGTGATTCACTAAGAGGACTCACACTACCATGTATATAGTCGTACTAAAAACTATGATTACTGCAAAAGGATACAAAGCAAAATCAGCAAAGGGAAAAGGTGCATTAGACAAAGTCCAGGGGAAATAGGCACCAGTTTCCACAGTACTCTCTCAGTGGAGTCACACAGGAAGGATTCAGTTTCCCATTCAATGAGTTGTGACAACATGTATGAAGTATTGCCAACCAGGGAAGCTCACTTAAGACTCAGCACCCAGGGCTTTTTGTTGAAGGCTGGTCACATAAACAGCCTCTGTCTGACATGTACCAAAACTCTAGATCCAGAGAGAAAGTAAATGTTCAGTATAAACCCTAGTGTTTTCACAAATAGCTCAGGCGCAATAAGCCACTGTTACTGAATTCTGAGAATGATGAGAACCCTCCCCAAATCCAGCTTTCCAAATACCAACCAAAGGTCAATCATATAATCAGGCCTTCCAAGAATAGCACTTCTGGCCTGCTGTGTTAACTCTTTTTGACATAGTAACCCATTTGGACCTATTTGTTGTGTATGGAGTGAAGTAGGGGGTCCGACATCACTCTTTTGAATGTGACTATCCAGTTATTTCAGCACTGTTTTTGAAAAGACTACCTTTCCTACATTTACTTTTCTTGACACCCTGGTTAAAAATTGGCAAAAGTGTAATGGTTTATCTACTTCACTGATCTACATACCTAGCCTATGCATGTATTACAGTTTTTTTTTTTCCAGAGAAGGAAGAATTTGCAGCAAGTAAGAACACTTGCTTTCCCAAAGCAGTGTCTCCCAACACATTTTTTATGATTATAGCTTTATAATAAATTTTGAAATTAGGAATTGTGAGTTCTCCAACTTTGATCTTCTTTTTTAAGATTGTGTTAGCTACCATGGGTCTTTTGAATTTCCACATGAATGTTAGGATAGGCTTATCAATTTTTGCAAAGAACTCTGTAGGATTTTGATAAAGATTGTGTTCAGCCTGTAGATCAGTTTTGAGAGTATTGAAATTTTAACAGTATTACACCTTCTGATCCATTAAAATAGGATTTCTATTTATTTAGGTCTTTAATTTCTTTCAGCATGTTTTATAGTTTTCAGAGTGTGGATTTTACAGTTCTTTTGTTAAATTTATTCCTAAGTATTTTATTATTATAATGTTGTTTTAAATGGAATTATTTTCTTAATTTCATTTTCAGATTGTTGATTGCTACTGTTTAGAAATGCAATTGATTTTTGTATATTGATCTTTTATCAAGCAGCCTTAATGAACTCATTTATTAGTTTTAATTGATTTTTAGTGAACTCCCTATATACAAGACCACGTCATCTGCAAATGACTTTGCACTCGCAATGACTTCTAGTTTTTCTTGCTCAATAGCCATGGCTAGAGCCTCCAGTACGATGTTGAGTAAAAGTAGCAAGATTAAACATCTCTGTCTTCTTCTGATCTTAGGAGGGAAAACATTCATTTATTAATCATTCATTGTAATGTCAGCAGTGGGTTTTTTGTAGATGCCCTTAATGAGATTTAGGAAGAACCCGTTTATTTCCAGTTTGCTGAATGTTTTTATCATAAAGGGGAGGGTTGTTTTTCAATCACTAAGTCATGCCTGACTCCTTGCAACCCCATAGACTATAGAATGCCAGGCTCCTCTGATCTCCACTATCACCTGGAGTGTGCTCAAATTCATGTGTATTGCGTTAGTGATGCCATCTAACCATCTCATCCTCTGCTGCCACCTTCTCCTTTTGCCTTCAATCTTTCCCAGCATCAAGGTCTTTTTCAATGAGTCAGCTGTTTGCATCAGGTGGCCAAATTATTGGAGCTTCAGCTTAAGCAACAGTCCTTCCAAAGAGTATTCAGAGTTTATTTTCTTTAGAATTGACTGGTTTGATCTTCTTGCAGGCCAAGGGACTCTCAAGAGTCTTCTCCAGCATCACAATTCAAGAGCATCAATTCCTTGGCTCTCAGCCTTCTTTATGGATCCAACTCTCACATCCATACATGACTACAGGAAAAACCATAGCTTTGGATATATGGACCTTTGTGGTCAAAGTGATGTCTCTGCTTTTTAATACACTGTGAAGGCTTGTCATAGCTTTCCTTCCAAGGAATAAGCATCTTTTAATTTCATGGCTACAGTAACCATCCACAATGATTTTGGAGCCCAAGAAAATAAAATCTGTCACTGCTTCCACTTTTTCCCCTTCTATTTGACATGAAGAAATGGGACCAGATGCCATGATCTTAGTTTTTTTTAATGTTGAGTTTCAAGCCAGCCTTTTCACTCTCCTGTTTCAGCCCCATCAAGAGGCTCTTTTAGTTCCTCTTCACTTACTGCCCTGAGAAGGCAATGGCACCCCACTCCAGTACTCTTACCTGGAAAATCCCATGGACGGAGAGCCTGGTAGGCTGCAGTCCATGGGGTCGCACAGAGTCAGACACCACTGAGGCAACTTAGCAGCAACAGCACGTACTGCCATTATACTGATATCATCTGCAAATCTGAGGTTGTTGATATTTTTAGCAGCAATCTTGATTCCAGCTTGTGATTCATCCACAACTTCATTTCACATGATGCACTCTTCATATAAGCTAAATAAACATGGTGACAACATACAGCCTTGTCACACTCCTTTTCAACTTTGAACCAGTCAATTATTCTGTGTCTGGTTCTAGCTATTGCTTCTTAAACCACCTACAGGTTTATCAGAAAACAGGTAACATGGTCTGGTACTCCTGTCTCTTTAAGAATTTTCCATAGTTTGTTGTGATCTACACAGTCACAGGAGTGTTAGAATTTATTAAATGCTTTTCCATATCTATTAGGATGATGTGGGTTTTATGTTTTATTCTACTGATATGATGTTGTGGTTATTGTTCAGCCACTCAGTCATCTCTGATTCTTTGAGACCCTATGTACTGCAGCACGGCAGGCTTCCCTGTCCTTCATCATCTCCCAGAGCTTGCTCAAACTAATATCCTTTGAGTTGGTGATGCCATCCCACCATCTCATCCTCTGTCATCCCCTTCTCCTCCTGCCTTCATTCTTTCCCAGCATCAGGGTCTTTTCTAATGAGTCAGCCTTCATATGAGGTAGCCAAAGTATTGGAGACTCAGCTTCAGTATCAGTCCTTCCAGTGAATATTCAGGGTTGATTTCATTTAAGATTGACTGGTTTGATCTCCTTGCAGAGCAAGGGACTCTCAAGAGTCTTCAACATCACAGTTCAAAAGCATCAATTCTTCAGTGCTCAATTTTCTTTATGGTCCAACTCTCACATCCATACATGACTACTGGAAAAACCATAATTTAAACTGTATGTACCTTTGTCAGCAAAGTAATGTCTCTACATTTTAATATGCTGTTTAGGTTGGTCATAGCTTTTCATCCAAGGAGCAAGTATCTTTTAATTTCATGGCTGCAGTCACCATTTGCAGTGGTTTTGGAGCCTAAGAAAATAAAATCAGTCACTGTTTTCATTCTTTCCCCATCTACTTGTCATAAAGTGATAGGACCAGATGCTATGATCTTGTCATCTACAGACAGTGAGAGTTTTAATTCTTCTTTTCCAATCTGGATTCCTTTTATTTCTTTTTCTTCTGTGATTGCTATGGCTAGGACTTCCAAAACGATGTTGAATAGTAGTGGTAAGAGTGGGCATCCTTGTCTTGTTCCTGATTTTAGAGGAAATGCTTTCAATTTTTCTCCATTGAGGATAATGTTTCCTGTGGGTTTATCATATATGGCTTTTATTATGTTGAGGTATGTTCCTTCTATGCCTGCTTTCTGGAGAGTTTTTATTGTGAATGAGTGTTCAATTTTGTCAAAGGCTTTCTCTGCATTTATTGAGATAATCATATGCTTTTTATCTTTCAATTTGTTAATATGGTGCATCACATTGACTGATTTGCAAATATTGAAGAATCCTTGCATCCCTGGGATAAAGCCCACTTGGTCACGATGTATGTTCTTTTCAATATGTTGTTGGATTCTGTTTGCTAGAATTTTGTTGAGGATTTTTGCATCTATGTTCATCACTGATATTGGCCTGTGGTTTTCTTTTTTGTGGCATCTTTGTCAGGTTTTGGTATTAGGGTGATGGTGGCCTCATAGAATGAGTTTGGGAGTTTCCCTTCCTCTGCAATTTTCTGGAAGAGTTTTAATAGGATAGGTGTTAGCTCTTCTCTAAATTTTTGGTAGAATTCACCTGTGAGGCCATCTTGTCCTGGGCTTTTGTTTCTTGGAAAATTTTTTATTACAGTTTCAATTTCCATGCTTGTGATGGTTCTGTTAAAATTTTCTGTTTCTTCCAGGTTCAGTTTTGGAAGGTTATACTTTTCTAAGAATTTCTCCGTTTTTTCCAAGTTGTCCATTTCATTGGCAAATAGTTGCTCATAGTAGTCTCATGATGTTTTGTACTTCTGTGTTGTCTGTTGTATTTTCTCCATTTTCATTTCTAATTTTATTCATTTGATTCTTCTCCCTTTGTTTCTTGATGAGTCAGGCTAATGGTTTGTCTATTTTATTTATCTTCTCAAAAAACAGCTTTAAGTTTTGTTGATTTTTGCTGTGGTCCCCTTAGTTTCTTTTTCATTCATTTCTGCTCTGATTTCTATGATTTTTTTTCTTTCTACTAACTTTGAGGTTTTTCTGTTCTTTTTCTATTTGCTTTAGGTGTATACTTAGGTTGTTTATTTGATGTTTCTCTTGTTTCTTGAGGTAGGCTTGTACTGCTATGAACTGCCCTCTTAGCACTGCTTTTACTGAATCCCATAGGTTTTGGGTTGTTGTGTTTTCATTTTCATTTGTTTTATGCATATTTTGATTTCTTCCATGATCTGTTGGTTATTCAGAAGTGTGTTGTTTATCTTCCATATGTGTGTGGTTTTTATAGATTTTTTTCCTGTAGTTGATATCTAATCTTACCACATTGTGATCAGAAAAGATGCTTGAAATAATTTCAGTTTTTAAAAATTTGTCAAGGGTATATTTGTGGCCCAGGATGTGATCTATCCTGGAGAATTTTCCCTTTGCACTTGAGAAAAAGGTGAAATCCATTTTTGAGGGGGTGAATTGCTCTATATATCTAAGTATCAATTAGGTCTAACTGGTCCATTGTATCATTTAAAGCATGTGTTTCCTTGCTAGTTTTCTGTTTGGTTGATCTGTCTGTAGGAGTGAATGGGATATAAAAATCCCCCACTATTATTATGTTACTGTTAATTTCCCCTATCATACTTGTTAACATTTGCCTTAGGTGCTCTTATGTTGGGTGCATATGTATTTGTAGTTGTTATATTTTCTTCTTCTTTTTATTATTATTATTGTTTTTGCCATACAATGCCATGATATCACCATGGGTTTACATATGCTCCCCCTCCAGAACCACCTCCCTCCTCCCTCTCCCCGGGAAATCTCGATGCACCAGCCCCGAGCATCACTCCTGGGCTGGCGATTGATTAGACATATGATAATTAATGTGTTTCAATGCCATTCTCCCATATCATCCCACCTTTACCCTCATCCACAGAGTCCACGAGTCTATTCTATACATCTGTGTTCCTTTAGCTGTCTCGCATGCTGGGTTCTCATTACCGTCTTTCTAAATTCCATATATATGTGTTAATATACTGTATTGTTGTTTTTGCTTCTGGCTTACTTCACTCTGGGTAATGGGCTCCAGTTTCATCCATCTGAGTAGAACTGATTCAAATGAATTTTTTTTAATGCTGAGTAATATTGCATTGTGTATATGTACCACAGCCTTCTTATCCATTCGTCAGTTGATGGGCATCTAGGTTGCTTCCAGGTCCTGGCTATTGTAAACAATGCAGCGATGAACATTGGGGTACACGTGGCTCTTTCAATTCTGGTTTCCTCGTTGTATATGCCCAGCAGTGGGATTGCTGGGTCATATGGCAGGACTATTTGCAGTTTTTTAAGGAACCTCCACACTGTTTTCCATAGTGGCTGTACTAGTTTGCAATCCCACCAACAGTTTAAGAGAGTTCCTTTTTCTCCACATTCTCTCCAGCATTTATTACTTGTAGATTTTTGGATTGCAGCCATTCTGACTGGTGTAAAGTGATACCTCATTGTTGTTTTGATTTGCATTTCTCTGATAATGAGTGATGTTGAGCATCTTTTCATGTGTTTGTTAGCCATTTTTATGTCTTCTTTGGAGAAATGTCTGTTAAGTTCTTTGGCCCACTTTTTGATTGGGTCGTTTATTTTTCTGGAATGGAGCTGCAGGAGTTGTTTGTGTATTTTTGAGATTGTTTGTCCATTGCTTCATTGGCTATTATTTTCTCCCATTCTGAAGGCTGTCTTTTCACCTTGCTTATAGTTTCCTTTATTGTGCAGAAGCTTTTAATTTTAATTAGGTCCCATTTGTTTATTCCTGTTTTTATTTCCAATATTCTGGGAGGTGGGTCATGGAGTATCCCGCTTTGGGTTATGTCAGAGAGGGTTTTGCCTATGTTATCCTCTAGGAGTTTTATAGTTTCTGGTCTTTTGCTTAGATCATTGATCCATTTTGAGTTTATCTTTGTGTATGGTGTTAGAAAGTGTTCTAGTTTCATTCTTTTACAAGTGGCTGTCCAGTTTTCCCAGCACCACTTGCTAAAGAGGTTGTCTTTTCTCCATTGTATATTCTTGGCTCCTTTGTCAAAGATAAGGTGTCCATAGATGCGTGGATTTATCTCTGGGCTTTCTATTCTGTTCCATTGATCTATAGTTCTGTCTTTGTGCCAGTACCATACTGTCTTAATGACTGTGGATTTGTAGTATAGCCTAAAGTCAGGTAGGTTGATTCCTCCAGTTCCATTCTTCTTTCTCAAGATTGCTTTGGCTATACGAGGTTTTTTGTATTTCCATACAAATTGAGAAATTATTTGTTCTAATTCTTTGAAAAAGACCTCTGGTAGCTTGTTAGGAATTGCATTGAATCTATAGATTGTTTTGGGTAGTATACTCATTTTCACTATATTGATTCTTCTAATCCACGAACACGGCATATTTCTCCACCTATTTGTGTCCTCTTTGATTTCTTTCATCAGTGTTTTATAGTTTTCTATATACAAGTCTTTTGTTTCTTTAGGTAGAAATACTCCTAAGTATTTTATTCTTTTTGTTTTGATGGTGAATGGAATTGTTTCCTTAATTTCTCTTTCTGATTTCTCACTGTTAGTGTATAGGAATGCCAGGGATTTCTGTGTGTTGATTTTGTATCCTGAAACTTTGCTATATTCTCTGATTAGTTCTAGTAATTTTCTGGTAGAGTCTTTAGGATTTTCAATATAGAGGATCATGTCATCTGCAAACAGAGAGAGTTTTACTTCTTCTTTTCCAATCTGGATTCCTTTAATTTCTTTATCTGCTCTGATTGCTGTGGCCAATACTTCCAAAACTATGTTGAAAAGTAGTGGTGAGAGTGGGCACCCTTGTCTTGCTCCTGATTTCAGGGGGAATGCTTCCAGTTTTTCACCATTGAGGATAATGTTTGCTGTGGGTTTGTCATATATAGCTTTTATTATGTTGAGGTATGTTCCTTCTATTCCTGCTTTTTGGAGGGTTTTTATCATAAATGGATGTTGAATTTTGTCAAAGGCTTTCTCTGCATCTATTGAGATAATCATGTGATTTTTATTTTTCAATTTGTTAATGTGGTGTATTACGTTGATTGATTTGCGAATATTGAAGAAACCTTGCATCACTGGGATAAAGCCTACTTGATCATGATGTATGATTTTTTTAATGTGTTGTTGGATTCTATTTGCTAGAATTTTGTTAAGGATTTTTGCATCTATGTTCATCAGTGATATTGGCCTGTAGTTTTGTTTTTTTGTGGCATCTTTGTCGGGTTTTGGAATTAGGGTGATGCTGGCCTCATAGAATGAGTTTGGAAGTTTACCTTCCTCTGCAATTTTCTGGAAGAGTTTGAGTAGAATAGGTGTTAGCTCTTCTCTAAATTTTTGGTAGAATTCAGCTGTGAAGCCATCTGATCCTGGGCTTTTGTTTTTTGGAAGATTTCTGATGACGGTTTCAATTTCCATGCTTGTGATGGGTCTATTAATATTATCTGTCTCTTCCTGGTTTATTCTTGGATAGTTGTACTTTTCTAGGAATTTGTCCATTTCATCCAGGTTGTCCAGTTTAGTTGCATATAGTTGCTGATAATAGTCTCTTATGATCCTTTGTATTTCTGTGTTTTCTGTTGTGATCTCTCCGTTTTCATTTCTAATTCTGTTGATTTGGTTCTTCTCCCTTTGTTTCTTGATGAGTCTGGCTAATGGTTTGTCAATTTTATTTATCTTCTCAAAGAACCAGCTTTTGGCTTGGTTGATTTTTGCTATGGTCTCTTTTGTTTCCTTTGCATTTATTTC
>ML660663.1:783637-825470 GCA_007570785.1 Antilocapra americana | reverse complement strand
TTGCTGTGTATTTCTCTGCCTTTTCATCTTGTTTATCTTGCTGTGTTGTCCCTTTATTGTGGGGGTTCCTCACTATGGGAGGGGTTGGATGTGTGTTTTGTCAAAGTTTCCTGGTTGGGCTCTTAAGCCGTTCCTCCTGCTTGTTTTGGCATCTTCTGTTTGCTGGTCTCTTCAGGGTCTATTCAGCGCTCTGGGGTTTGCCCCGCTCCTGGCGAGTGCGCTTTCCCCGCCCCCTCTGCTCAGGCTCTCTGTCTCTCGCCCCGCGCAGTTGGGGGCTGGGGCTTTTCCCCTCCCCCGACCCAGCCGCTCGGTTTTCTCCGGGTGCAGCTGGGCGGGTCTTCTCAGGTGTGAGGAGCACCGAATTCTGGCGGCGACTGTCCAGAGTCCCCAGAGGTCTTGGCTAGCACCCAATTCTGCCTGCGGTTTGGGAGCAGAAGCCTTGCCGGGCCGCTCTCCGGCGGGGGCTGGGAGGGTCCGCAGCCCGCAGCCGCCCAACTCCGCCCGGCTGTCTCACGCAGCAGACCGAGTCCTCGCTGCCCTTTGTTCTGTGCGCGAGCCTGGTGGGGGGTCTTCCTCTGGAAGGCTACGGGCGAGCCTGGTGGGGGGGGGTCTTCCTCGGGAAGGCTACCCAGGGGTCTATCTCCGGTTAGCACCCTCGGTTAGGACCCTCAGTCTGCCCCAGGCGTTTAATCCCAGTCCTCCCCCTAAGTGTGTGGCCCGCCCCTCCCTGAGCAGTCCACGCTGGCTCGTGGAGGATGGGGCGCCCAGGCGGCCGCTCCGCTAGGAATTGCAGTTAGAGACATACTCTTGGGGGCTTAATTATTTATTGGCTTCTACTCCTGGCTATTATGCCCTCTGAGATTTGCCTCAGATCCACCAGGGGTAATGTTTCCTGGTGTTCGGAAACCTTTCTCTCTTTCGAGACTCCCCTTCCGAGTTGGATCTCCGTCTCTAACTCTTTGCCTCTCTTTTTACTTTTTTTTTTGGTCCTACCTTCTTTCGTTGGCAATGGGCTGCCTTTCCAGATGCCTGATGTCCTCTGCCAGCATTCAAATGTTGTTTTATGGAATTTGCTCGGTTTTTAACTGTTCTTTTGGTGTATTTGTTGGGGAGAGTGTGGACTCCCTGTCCTATTCCTCCGCCATCTTAGTTCCCCCCCCAGTATTTTTCCATATTTAATATTCATTTCCTATTAAACTTGAGTGGTCTTAGGTCTTGGTTTGCTCAGGACAGTCCCCATTTATGCCTGTTGTCCTGGTGTAATTATTAATAGCACTCTCTATCATTAAAAGTGTCCCAGTTTGGATGGTATGGTCACCCTACATTTAGCAAAAGTCTAATTTCTCTTAAGGCTAGGCCTAAAAGCCAAAGACCTGTTGTCAAACTAGTAATAGTACTTATGCAGTAGTGGTATGTGGGTAAGGGTAACAGTGGTATGGAGACTTCCCCCAAATTAAGGAATATTTGGCATAATAGTTCTTAAAGCAAATAATAATCAATATTTGAGTGTTTAACAAATGCCAGACACTGTTATACAGGCACTTGACATGGACCAGCTTTTTTTTAATTGGAGAGCAATTGCTTTACAATGTTGTATTGGTTTCTGCTGTACAACCACGTGAATCAGTCATAAGTAGACATATACCCCCTCCCACTTGAACCTCCTTCCCACCCCGCTAGCCTACCCCTCTAGGTTGTCACAGAGTACCAGGTTGGGCTCCCTGTGTTCTGCAGCAACTTCCCACTAGGTATCTTATTTTACATATGGTAATGTATGTTTCAGTGCTATTCTCTCAATTCACCCTACACTCTCCTTCACCCACTGTGTTGAGTCTGTTCTCTATGTGTGCATCTCTATTGGCATGAACCATCTTATTTTGTCTTCATAATTACCGTGTAAGATAGAAATTGTTGTCATCCCCATCTTACATATGATGGAACTGAGGCACTGAGCATTATAAGCAAGTTGTTGAAGATCAAGCAGCCAGGAAGTGGTAGAAATGGGATCTAAGCCCAAACAGTCTGACTCTAGAATTTGCATTCTCAACAATGACCCTTTCCAAGGAAAAGACATGAGGAAATGGTGTGAAAACTAGGGTCATTTGGTTCAGTACAGTTGAGGCATCAGTGGGCATATCATAAAATGCACAAAGAGGTTGGCCAGAGGGGTAGTGACTTCTTAATGTATTTGTTTTCCCTTCTCCCTGCTTCTGCCATCAAGTAAAGGCAGAGAAAATCATCAAAAGAGGCGCCCAGCCTATCATGACCTTGCTAGTTCAAAAACTACCTTTAGCAAAAATGTCTAAGGAAAGGGAGTCAAGGAACTTATCCAGGGTCACCACACTAAGTTAACTGTGGAACCAAGATTCAGCCTATTTCCTCTGACTTCAAGTCCTCTGACTGCAAATCTGGTGCTTTGGGAAAGGTTTTCTTCTTGAGTTAAGGACCATAGAAGTATTAAGCATGTGGAAAGTTGAGGTTGGAACCTGTGACATGGTTTGTGCTCTATCCTAATCATGAATAAGGGTGCAGCCTCCCTGTGGGATTTGCTGCAGGAATATGCTACCAGTTTCAGATCCCCAAGCAACAATTTATCTTTTTCCATCTTGCAACATTGTATGCCAAACAAGGATACTGTTTCCACTTTAGAAGCAATGCGCCCCCTGTTGAAGTGCTCAGCTACCTGTTGCTAGAACTGAAAGAACACATGGAACAATCCATGTTTGCCTCAAATAGAGTCCAGATTTTAGATTCTCACTTAGCCAGTCTGTATTCTGCCATCATCCTTCCACTTCCTACCCATAAAAGCACTAGACAAGTTCCATTTCCTTCTTGTACTGCCAATCTGTCATGATCTCACCTTTTAGTCAACTCCTACAGTGCCATAGACTCCTTTCTCTGTGTAAACATGTGCATTTCTCTCTTACCCCCCAAAATATACTAGGCTCTGACATCTCCCTAGGTTGAAATACTAATTCCTTCCTTTCATAATCAAAATTCTTCTAAAAGGAAGCTACACTTGACCGCATTGGCTTCACTCATTAACCTCTTGCTATCTGGCTTCCTTCCCTACCTTGTGTATTTTTCCTAGAGTACCAGTGAACCCCTAATGGCAAAAAGGGTTTTTTTTTTACCCTTTTGTGATACATGACATTGTTACCATGTCTCCCTTCTTGTAACTCTCTCATCCCTTGATCTGTAAAACTGTACTAGTTCTCACTCAGCTGTTCCTTTTTTGTCTCCTTTTCAACATCTTTCTCTCCTAACTCCCCAAAACAGGCATTTCCCAAATTATTCTCTTCTTCTTAGCTCAAAGACTTTCATCATGGTGTGGGGCAGGTTTCAAAAAGTAACATAATCTGATTTGCATGTTTTATGAGGCTCATCCAGACAAAGAATAGACTGAAAGTCAACAAGAGTAGAAGTCGAAACCAGTTAGATATTGCAGAAAGTCCAAGTGAGAGACGACAGTGCCAGGACTGAGATGGTGGCAGTGCAGAGGAGAGAAGTGGATATAGTTAGGATGTGTCTCGAAGGTAAAGCCAATGGGTATTGATAGACTGGATTTAGGAGTGAGAGAAAAGGTGGAAATACAAATAACTCCCAGGTTTCTGGCTTAGGCAAATGGATAGATGTTGGTATCTTTACTGAGCTATGAAGGATGGGGAAGGGGTGGCAAAGACTTGGATAGGAAAATCGGGAGTTTGGTTTGAAAATGTTAAGTTAGATATGACATTTAGACATCAATAGATGATATGACAATTAGATACTGGAGAAAGCCATGTTCCCTTGGCTATCTCAACCACTATTATGACTTTATTATGTATGAGGGGAAATAAAATGGATTAAGCACCTGCCCTCCCATCTGAGTTCTTCCTCCTAAATTCCCTGTTCCTTGTATTGATACTACTGACATTTTCTTCATACAGACTTTTGAGAATTTTCAGTGACTCTCTTCCGTCTCCTTCTCGCACCAATATCCAAATACTAGTAGTAAGGAAGTCCTGTTGAACCTACCCTATTCATTATTTCTTTCTCTATTTTTCCATTAACCCTTCCCAAGTTTAAATTATCATTACTTAGGAATTCCCTGGCAGTCCAGTGGTTAGGACTCCACCATTCCACTGCAGGGGGCACAGGTTTCAGCCCTGGTCAGGGAACAAAAGCCCACATGTCACGTGGTACAGCCAAACAAACGAAACATAAATCATTGTTACTTGTTATCTGAACCATTGCAGCACCCCCATTGCCTGTAGGATATCTGAGCAGTATCTAATCTTCCCTACATACTACTGCTATAGAAATCTTTCATTTTAAGTTTTCTGTTTAAATGTCTCCATATTTCCCATAGGGTGAAGTTTATTTTCTTTAGCTTGGTATTCAAAACACTTTATGAGCCAGCCCCTTCAGCTAAACTATCCTAGAAATGTTTTCCTTTTTGTTTTTGTATATGCTGTTGATTCTAGTCAGCCTGGCCCTCCCTTGGCTCCCTTATTCACCAAGTAAAGTCCCATCTATTTGCTAGGACCCTCTCAGATGCCACTGAGTAAGAACCCTAGTTTGCCATTTACTAAGCACCAGTTTTTAAGTACTTAATGCTTATTAATTAAATAACTTAAGCATCCCATATTCATTATCTGACTCTGCACTGCTTATGGTTTCTTGTGTATCTGTCTCATCTCTACAAAAATGCAAATCCCTGAGACCAGAGCTCAGATCGTAATTCATCTTGAGGGTTGAATCCTCAGCTATACTGTACACTTAGTTGATGTCAGATAAAGTTTGATGAATGTTACAATGATTGCAGAACTTTGAAGTAGTTTCTATGGGAAGATACAAAAGAAGCATAAGAGCTTACATTCTAGCTAAAGAATACATAGCAGGAGAAAAAAAATTCAGATTTCCTGCTTTTCTGCTTGAAAGTGTGTGATTTTGAATAGTTACTTGGAAGTGTATAAATTTTAAGTTATTTTTCTCTCTCTAAACTACATTTGTAAAATGGGTGTATTCCAACCTCTTTTATAGGACTGTTGCAAGGATGAAATGAGATAATATATCCAAGTGCATATCACAATACTTGATAAATGTTTAATATCCTTAAAGAAGGTAAGGATATTGGATTGTCTGAGAGGTGTTAGTAAAGTCAGTTTATGTTGATATGAGAGTTAGGGACTTGAACATTGGCTAGTTTCCATCAGATAATAGGAAACCCCAGGAACCTGGAAATACTGTTGGTAATTCTAAAACTGCTTCAGCATAAAATAGTTTTTATGAACCCTCACACTAAACATAAAATATTTCCCTAACCCTTGTATAGCTGCAAAGACAAAAGGAAGGAAGGAAGAGGAGCTACAGTTTCCAACATCACGGAGAGTATCTGCTTACACCCTTACTCCACATCAATTTTCAAAGAGTGATTTGACATTATTGCTTGATTGGAATCTACCAAGCAATTTACAGAATACCAGGCAGCCTCTTGAGAAAGTAGTACCAGCTTTGCCAGAGTAAATTATTGGGATTGTTAATTTTTACATGGATATGGACAGATAATAATGTAAAGCAGTAAACCAAGTTGCCGCACAGAATTTTCTGTGTAAACTTTTTAAACCGTTGGTACCGGTAATTAGTTCCCAAACAAAAAAGTCTGTCTGAGGCAGTTGGGTGGTGCTGGGCTCTTAGTGGCCACATTGTGTCTGTCTTTAGATATTAATGTCGATGTATTCGCAGATTGAGGCAATTCATAAAGCGTTGAGACTGTTTTCGGGTTTTCTTTCGTTTTCTTTTTTTTTTTTTTAAAGTGCTAAAACTGAAATTCGCGGCTATTTTACTAATTAGCCCCCGCTCTTCCGCTACTCAAATCCCTCGAAACTACATCTCCCATCATGCTCGGAAGCTGGTTTGACCTCGTCTCAAATGGCCCCGTAGGGCAACAAGAATGGTTAATTTTGACTGTGCTTAATTGTACCATAAAATATCGGCCCTAGTTGGCAGCTATTTGGACTTCTATTTCTCCTGACTTCCCGTTTTTGAACTGTAGTCACTAAATGAAGGGGTTCTGGCCTGAGGAGGCCCATACATTCCTTCGATTGGATGCGGAGCGAGAACAGTGTCACTGGCAATCTCGAGACTAGGAGGGAATGTTGACCAAGGAGCACCGCTGCGGCCGACCGTTGGAGCAGGAACCCGAGCCCAGACTGAGTCCGAAAAGAGCCGGATCCGGACGGTGGCTCCGAAACGGCTGTAAGTGGAAGATGGAGGAGACGGAGGAACTGGTGGAAGGTGGGCAGTCGCTGCCCCCTGTTTACATTTATAGTCCCGAATATGTTAGCACGTGCGACTCCCTGGCCAAAGTGCCCAAACGGGTAAGAAAGATTGGGGTGGTCACCGTGAGTTTTGAGGGTGGGGTAAGGGGCCGGTGGATGAGAGGGCATTAGGAAGCGAAGAGGACACAGGGCTGGGGAAAATCTTCAGCAGAAATTTGAACAGCTGTACCAGGTGATGGAGAAAGCGTTCCCTTAGAGAGTTTCCAAAGAGCGCAGCTGGGCGTCCAACGGACAGGTTGGGGTGGGGTGGAGGTGTGGGGGAGGGGATCGCACAGAGGGGACGGTGCCTCTATTGTCAGGGATCCCCAAAGTGGAGAAGGAGCTGCAGGAGAAGTGTTTCATCACCTCCATAAGGCCCGATAGCTTTCGCCTTAGTGATTTGAGTTTTGGGGGTGGGGGGGCCAGTGAACGTGAGGGCATTTAGAAGCGAAGAGGACACAGGGCTAGGGGAAATCTTCCGCAGAAATTTGAACCATTGTACCCGGTGATGGTGGACGTGTTCCCTTAGTTTCCTAAGAGCGCAGCAGGGCGTCTAACGGTCAGGTGGGGGTGGGATGGAGGTGCGGGGGAGGGGATCGCACGGAAGGGATGGTGTCTCAACTGCCAGGGATCCCCAAAGGGGAGAAGAAGCTTAAGGAGAAAAGTGTTCCATCACCTCCGTAAGACCTGGTAGCTTTCGCCGTAGTGATTTAAATACTCTGTATCTGTATTGTCTAAAGTGCTTTGTAAACTGTTAAATACAAAGAAGGGAGGGGAGTTAAAAGTTAGTTTCTTTGTTCAGGATGATGAAGTCGATGGGATTTCTCTGAATGAAAACATGTAAGAGACCATGTCTGCCTTTATCCCCTTTTTTTGCTGATGTTTTTAGGCCAGTATGGTACATTCCTTGATTGAAGCATATGCACTGCATAAGCAAATGAGGTAAGTTGTGTTTTGAACAGAACCCTGAACCCAGGTGTTCATAGCCTTAAGGTCCTGCTTCACCGGTGGGACTAGTGAGAGAAAGGTACTTTTTTAAAAAGTTTTCTCTCTCTCTCTCTCTCTTGTTGTGATCCAATGTTGGTAATCAGCCTGTAGCCTAGTAAAAGCTCTTGAAGAATTAAGAAAACTCGAAAAAAGTTCTTGAAGCAGTTAAGAAATAGAGCTTTATTGCTGGGAAGGAAATATCCTAGGGATAGGTATTTTGTGGAGGTTTTGGGGTTAGAACATATGGGTACTAAAACCTATCTGATAAAAAATACCTTCATCTGGGAGGTGTTCTGGTTTTGTTTTGTTTTTTCCTAAGCCAGATCTGAGAGTATGGATTCAATTTAAGACTTTAAGGCACACCATTACCACTACCAAACTTAAATGATGAGCCTAGAGACAGTCGAAACCAAAGAAAATTCCTGGAATGAAGGCCAGAATTCAGCACAGAGCTAAGTGCTTCTTTTAAAAAAAATACTGAACTTGCTGTTTGTTATTATAAGAGTAAATATAACCCTGACACTTGTAGGGGTATTTCTGACATTCCCTGGCCAATTAGGTGAGCATCTGTCTATGCTGGCTAGTGTGATATGCTTCATTTATCTCCCAAATGGTAGTGTAAATTTTATCCTTATTATTAACAAAATCATTTATTGAGTATCTTCTTTATGAATGTTTTCAACCATTTTTTAACCTATATGTTTGGTAAATAGAGAAACTACTTGCATTTCATTAAGGTTATTTAGCATTTAAAAATTTAAGACAAGCAGGAAATCAAAGAAAAATAAAACTGTCTTTCTTGTTAAGTAGGAAAGCTTTTAGTAAGGATTTGTTAAGAAGAAGAGTGGGGGGCTTCCCTGGTGGCTCAGGTGGTAAATAATCTGCCTGCAATGCAAGAAAAAAACAGCAAACCCAGGTTTGATCCCTGGATTGGGAAGTTCCCCTGGAGAAGAAAATAGCAAGATACTCCAGTATTCTTGCCTGGAGAATCCCATGGACAGAGGAGCCTGGTGGGCTACAGTCCATGGGGTCGCATTGGACATGACTGAGTGACTGCCACACACAAGAGGAAGAGTATTAGAAGAGGGAGCAATTAGGGCTGGGAAACATGGTACAAGAAACCATAAAATTTTTATTTTAATAAACAGAGTTGTCACCTCTAAAGGTGTGGACATGTATTCTTGAAGAGGAAGCAAGACTCCTTGGATCTTGGCTATATGTATTTAATTTTTAAGGCTGAGACTACTCGATAATGATAGTAGCCTACATAACCATATTAATTCATGAAAGACTCACGGGCATGTTTCCTTTCAGCAACAAAAAAACCCACTACTGCCTCCCTGTGGCCTAGGTCATGCATTTTCAACTTGCATGTCCATAGGAATCACCTTGTTAAAATACAGATTATTTTTAAAATTTTATTTTATTGAAGTATAGTTGATTAACAGTATTGTTTGGTTTCTGATGTACAGCAAAGTGATTCATATATATATATATATATATATATATATATATATATTTTTCTGTGTTTAGTTTCTCAGTCATGTCTGACTCTTTATGACACCATGGACAGTAGCCCACTAGGCTCCTCTGTCCATGGGGATTCTCCAGGCAAGAATACTGGAGTGGGTTGCCATTTCCTCCTCCAGAGATTTTTCCCAACCTAGGGATCAAACCCTCATTTTATGTAACTCCTGCATTGGCAGACAGATTATTTACCACTGAGGCACCTGGGAAGAATATGTATAATACTTTGCATCTGCTAATCTCAAACTTCCAATCGAAAAATATAGAATGCTTCAGAAATTTGAGTGTCATCCTTGTGCAGGGACAGTGCTAATCTCTCTGTCGTTCAGATTTTAGTATATGTGCTGCTGAAGCAAGCACTAAAGTACAAATTCTGATTCAATAAGTCTGAGGGGAGGCTGAAATTCTGCTTTTCTAACAAGCTCCCGGTGCTGCTGCTGCTGGTGCATAGACCACCCTTTGAGTGGCAAAGCCTAGAGAGCAATAGTGGCAGTAAGAGAGTCAGGAAGAGGATATAGGGACTAGGCAGCTAGAAGTTAGAGGTGCTTAAGTCCTTTTTGTTAGGTTAGTGCCTTGTATTCTCTCCATTACTCCTATTTTTCACTTCTTGTGAACAGTTGGTTGAGAGCTTCTGAGTGAAGCCTAGTCAGCCTGTTTTCTCCCTCTCAGAGGCATATGTGAGTGACCAGATACAGAAATTTCTACATTTTTGGTTGCCTATTTTTTATCCTTTACTATTAATAATAATGAGAGTTACCCACAAAGCATTTTCATATATGTTATCATTTAATCTTCATGTAAGTTCCTTAAGATACCCTCACTTTACAGATGAGGAAACTGAACAACAGAGTGGCCATCTTATCTGAGGTTATAGAGCTGGTAATCGTGATGGGAACCCAGTTCTCTGACTCCAAATTAAAAATTCATTACAATTCAACTGTCTAGCAAAGTAAAATTTTAGTTCAAAGAATTGATTTGCCCAATTAGGAAAACTGATTCAAATGAAAATATTTCTTCCTACTGGTTTGTCATGAAAGTTGTAACTCACAGGGCAAAGTTTGTGTGATACCTGATTATTTAATTTTAATATAATTACTCTTTGTTTTTACTTACCTTTAAACTTAAGGGACATATCTATCCTGTCACCCCTACTTAATGAAGTGGATGTGAGAAAATGAAGACTGTAGCACAGTGGAGGAACATGTTTATTGCTTCAGCCCCCTGGAACCAGAAGCTGGAAGTTTTGGCTCCTGCTTCCAGGTTTTGGCATACTCTGGATCTGACTCACTCACCTCTCTTTGTTCTCTGTTATTATTAGGATAGTTAAGCCCAAAGTGGCCTCCATGGAGGACATGGCCACCTTCCATACCGATGCCTATCTGCAGCATCTCCAGAAGGTCAGCCAAGATGGAGATGATGATCATCCAGACTCCATAGAATATGGACTAGGTAAAGTCATTACCAGGCAATGATGGGAGACGGACAGTCTCCATCTATAGATCATAACTACTTCATCTTTTATAACTTGCAAAGTGAAAGTTGTTCAGTCGTGTCCAACTCTTTGCAACCCCATGGACTATAAGTCCATGAAATTCTCTAGGCCAGAATACTGGAGTGGGTTGCCATTCCTTTCTCCAGGGGATCTTCCCAACCCAGGAATCAAACCGGGATCTCCCACATTGGAGGCAGATTTTTTTTTATCAGCTGAGCTACCAGGGAAGCCCTTTTAAATTGCATGATGGTCTTTAAAACTTTCAAATTAACAACTAATGTGTTAACCACAATATTAATCTCTTAGTTTAACTATACTCCCATATGAATTGAGCAAAATTACTGATGGATCAAATACAGAAAAACCTTTCAGTTGCTTAGGCCCTAATAGCAGTGTATATATACACTGATTTAACTGTTCTGTGACCTTGTATTTTAACTTCAATATAGATTTATGTTCTGGGTAAGTTTGATACCTTATTTCTCATTAAACAGCTGCATTTTTAAAGAACCATAAGTGGCCAATAGGATAGTCTAGAGAAACAGTATGATTTAGTAGAAAAACACTGGACTGGAGGTATGTGTAAAAGGTGGAGGTGGGAGCTTAAGACACCAGAGGGTCCCATACCTGGCTCTGTGTCATCACTGATATGACATATCACCCCTCGGTCCTCAGTTTCCTCATCTATAAGATGTGACTAGTTAATCTTGAAGGTTTAGCCTTTCTAGCTCTAACGCATTGAAGACATTTATCTCTCATTTGGAGCTGATGTTCGCACAGTGGCTTTTTGGTAGGATATGTTGTTGTACCTCAACCTAGTCTTTCTAATAGGATGCTGGACCCAATTCCAATGTGTGGAGGAATGAATTTGCCTCCACGCCACCAAACAATGCTCAGGACACCAGCTTGATGTCCTCCAATTCAACTCAGTTCTGACACTATTTACCTGGAGATAGCATCAGATTCCACAGGTGAAGTGCTCAGTCCCACAAGACTTCACTCCACATCAGACACCAATTGCAAACCCAAGCTGTTACCTGTGCTCTGGCTGACAAGCTGCAAATCGGAGGTTCTAACAACCTCACCAACTCAAGATGCCAAGCATAAGTCCAAGTTGTTAACTCTACTTCTAACCAACCGTAAAGCAGAAATTCCCATAAGCTATCCCCCTTCGATTTAATTAATTTTCTAGAGCAGCTCACAGAACCTAGGAAACCCATATAGTCACTAGATTACTAGTTAATGATAAAAGGATATAACTCAGGAACAGCCAGATGGAAGAGATACAGAAAGTCAAGGTATGGGAAAGGGGCACAGAGTTTCCATGCCCTTCCAAGCATGCCACTCTCCCCAAATCTCTATGTGTTCACCAACCCAAAAACTCTCCAAACCCTCTTCTTTGGGGTTTTTATGAAGGCTTCATTACATAGGCATGATTGATTAAAGTCATTGGCCGATTGGTGATTGAACTTGTTGACCTAAACAAATAGGCTGCCGGATATTTCTCCATCAAACATGGGTTTGTTTGGGATCAGCAGAGAATTGCAATTTGGGGTCTGCAACCAGAGCAAGCCATGTGCAATTTCTTGCCTGGCTAGGAAAGAACACTCTTATGGAGAGGGAAAGGAAGCTGAGGGGGCTATAGTAACCAAAAAAAAAAAAAGGAAAGAGAGTCCTGGGCTTTTCATTGACTTGAGTCTTGCCTAGAAAGAAGTCTTTCTTGTTAAACTTGGTTATTGTTTCAGAGTGTGAGAGCTCCCCCTTCTGGTATCCTGACTCTGTTTAATTGAAGTTTCTGTTTATTAATTTCTTACAAACTCAATCTCCAGTTTCTCTTCCTTCACACAGGAGATCAGGAGGTAGAACTGATAGTTCCAACCCTCATATACCTGGTTATTCTGGCAACCAACCCCCATCCTTAGTTGTGGACAACAAGTTACCTCATTAATATAACCAAGATATGTCTCTGACTCATCATTTAGGAATTCCAAGAATTTTAGGAGTTCTGTGCCAGAAACTGGGAATAAGACCAATTATGCAGTTGACCCTTAAACAACCCATGAATTAGGGGTATCCACCCTCTGCACAGTTGAAAATCTTAGTATAGCTTATAGTTGGCCCTCCATATCTGCTGTTCTGCATCCAGGGATTCAACCTACCAGTGATGGTGTAGTACTGTAGTATTTTCTATTGAAAAAACAAATCCACCTATAAGTGGGCCTACATTGTTCAATCCCATGTTGTTCAAGGGTTAACTGTATATTCCTTATTATAAATCATAATAGCACACCCCTCTTTTCCCAGTTTATCTTTTAACGAGCTCTTCTGATGTTTGCCTGAAGGTTATGACTGCCCAGCCACTGAAGGAATATTCGACTATGCAGCAGCTGTAGGAGGGGCTACAATCACAGCTGCCCAGTGCCTGATTGATGGAATGTGCAAGGTAGCAATCAACTGGTCTGGAGGGTGGCATCATGCAAAGAAGTAAGATAATCAACTTTCTGCTTTCTACCTCTTTGCTTAAATTAGCTTTTCATTTATGTAAACTCTTATGTTTATTGTACTGGCATTTATTGAGAGACGTGTGTGTGTGGTACTTAGCTAGGCATTCTCAGGAGATGCAAGTAAAATTGGGGGAAAAAAGATGACATAATATAGTAGAAAGTGTACTATTGAAAGTCAGGATACCTGGGCTTTATGCCTAGTTTCTCTACAAACTTGGTTGACTGACTTGGGTAGATTAGTCTCTTTCAGTCTCAGTCTCTTCATCAGGAAAATGGGGAGAACAAAGTATATAAATGTACTTATCTAGACAATCTCTGGGCTTCCCTGGTAGCTCAGACAGTAAAGCATCTGCCTGCAATGCAGTAGAGCTGGGTTTGATCCTTGGGTCGGGAAGATCCCCTGGAGAAGGAAATGGCAACCTACTCCAGTACTCTTGCCTGGAAAATTCCATGGATGGAGGAGCCTGGTAGGCTACAGTCCATGGGATCGCAAAGAGTCAGACATGACTAAGCAACTTCACTGGTTAGACAATCTCTAAATTTCTTCTATGCTTTCTAGAAATTGCCCTATTTCCAAGGAACTCTAGAAACATTAATAAAACTAGAATAATTAGGGAGCAACATCAATTTTGATACCAATTGAATATGTGTATGAGCTGTATTCAGTAATGATGAGCAATTAATCAGGGAAATCTTGGAAGAGGTGAATTATAGAGCTAGTTCTAAAAAGGAGCAGCAAGCAGATTTTTGAATAGGTTAAGAATGAACGAGAATAGATTTAAAACAAATGGCTGAAGAATCAAAATGGAGATTTATGCTGCTATCTCTAAGCAGAGTGGCAACTGGAGCTAGATTTTTTTCTAAGGAGAAAGGGCTTATGAAACAACTATTGGGTGCTACTTGGAGTTACAGGGAAAGTCCTTTTTGAATTTAACATTTCAAACAGTTGTCCTCTGTGTCTAACAAGGACTTCTGAGTATTATTTAGCATTTGGCATGTCACTTAAGATGTCTGTAGTACATGTTGGAGGAGAAGGGTTTTATTTATTTATTTATTTTTATTGAAGTATAGTTAATTTACAGTGTTGTGTTAGTTTCAAGTGTACAACAAAGTGATTCAGTTACACTTTCCAGATTCTTTTCCATTATAGGTTATTACAAGATACTGAGTATAGTTTCCTGTGCTATACAGTAGATCCTTCTTATTTACCTATTCTATATATAGTATGTGTATCTGTTAATCCCAAACTCCTAATTTACCCCCCTGCCCCGGGCAGGAGAAAGATTTTAAAAACTGAACTCATCAATGTGCTGTTTGAGTGAAATGAAGCAGCAGTAGTAGTTAACTGCCAATGCATCATTCACACATCAGTTGTTCATACCATCTGCCATGACCTTGCTACTCCAGGGCTCTTGATTCTAGAGACAACAACACTTTATCTTTCAGAATAAAACCTTGAGCACAGTTTTAGCATATGCAGGTTAAGGTAATAATATGGAATTCTTTTCATCAAATGAATAGATTTCATGACCAAGGAAATTCTTGAGTAAGCTTACTACTAGAATCCACTACTGAGGCAATGGAGCAAAGAAAAGCAGTGTTTAGCAATCAGTTTTATATGCCCTTAAAAACATAGAGAAATAACCTGCTTTTTGTTAGTTTTTGCCCTGTTAAAAAGTTCAAAATCAAGACAGTGACCTCTAGAAGGAAAAAATGACCCTATCTCCTTCAAGCTGCAGATCAAAGGGATAAAACCAATCACCTCTGAACCAAGGACTTCTATGCCTTCTCATACTTAGCAAGTTGAGAAGAAAAGTTGTGTGGTTTCATGAGAAATGCCCAGTCCTACAAGTCAGATCTAGTTTCTGTGTGTAGCACTGGAGAAGCTTATATATTTAAACTCACTGCTTCAGGCCTCCTGGGGCCTGGATCGGTGTGCAGTGGAATACCCAGGTACCTGCCACTTCTTATCACTGTTTTCTGCCAAAGGAAGCACACTCTATCTCTAGCCAATTATGGTGGCTTCTGGGCTGCATGTAAGCATGGGCATACCTATGTACCATTATCCTAACTGTTTCAGACAGCTTTCAACTGATCCTACCTGGAAACACACATCTGCAGTGAAGAGTCTCTAGGGCTTGCTCCAATTCAAGTCCAAATTCCAAGGGCTTCTTGGCCCCTCTAGAATCTTTCTGCAAATGGATTATAGGCATTAAGTCCACAAACTTATATCTAGCCAGCATTTATCATTTATAACCACAATATTTGTTTTAATCTCCTCACCCCCCAATGCATTTACATTCATACATGCCATATATTCATTCAACATGCATTGATTAAGCACCTACGTAGTGTCAAGCATATTATTATCATCACTAATAAGCAGAGATACAGAAATTAAAGCATACTACATTTTTCTCCACAAAATTTGAAAAAAAATTTCAAAATACCAGGTGCTGGCAGAATTACAGTGAAATTGGCACACTTTTGAAAACTTTGGAAATAAGTGTTAAGAGTGGGGAAGATGTTTGTATCTATTGACCCAGTACTATTATTCTTAGCAATCTATTCCTAGGAAATAAACCAATTCTGTCCTCAAGAAGTTTGTCTCTTAGAGGTAAGACAGCAAGTAATCTTATTTGAAAGCTAAAGAAGAGTGATTGTCAAAGAAAATTCTGCAAAAGAAGAGTAATGAGAGACTAATGTTACTAGCTATTAAACATACAAAACAAAAATAATGAAAACACTGGTACCACTGGTATAAGATTAGACAGATGATATTATAGTACACTTTCCAAAGAGACTGTTTCTTATAAAAATTCAATCTTTTATAAAGGATGTGTTGCAAATGATTGGAAAGGGTTGTTCAGTAAATGATATGACAGCTTGTAACATTTACACCCTCATCTCCTGTAGTAAACTAAGTGGCAGCTAGATTGAAGAATTAAATATTAAAAAACCAAATTAGAAAAATAAAACCTAGAATGAATGAATATTTATCAAGCTTCTAAAGGGGAATAGTTTTCTAAGCTTAGGAAGGAATAGAAAAAAATACTTATGAAGGAAAAGATTAACATATTTGTATGAAATTTTAAAACCAAAATAACTTTTATGGCCATTTTAAGAATAAAATCTAAACACAGAGTAGAAAGGCATAGTTGACATAAATATGACAAAATGTGACAGGTTTACATTTTCTCAGACATTCATACAGTATGATGTATAAGAAGATATATGGGGAAAGAACATGAATAGATAATTTACAAAGGACTTTTAAGTATGACTGGAAAATATGGGTCAATGTTCATCACTACTAATCAAAGAAATGCAAGTAAGTAGGTAGCCTCTTTTTTTTTAGGTAGCCTCTTTTTAAGCCTGTCTGTAACAGAATTTTTAAAAATAGTACTCAGTTTGGTAGTAATAGTGTGATTTTGATCAATCCCTTAAGAAAGCAGTTTGGTAGCCAGCATGTATTAATGCCCTTTTTATCTAGTAATCTACTCTTGAGAACATTTCCTAAGAAAATAATTCAAAATAATGGGGAAAAAAGCTGTTTACCTAAAGATATTTATCTTTACATGGAATACAGTCCATGGAATTCTCCAGGCCAGAATACTGGAATGCGTAGCCTTTCCTTTCTCCAGGGGATCTTCCCAACCCAGGGATCTAACCCAGGTCCCCCAATTGCAGGTGGATTCTTTACCAGCTGAGCCACCAGGGAAACCCAAGAATATGTGGGTAGCCTATCCCTTCTCCAGGGCATCTTCCTGTTATTTATTTGAAAAAATTAGAAATAACATGAATATCTAGCAGTAAATAAATGGTATATCCATTTCATGGAGTATTATACTGTTATTTTAAATGATGATTATGAAGATTAAGGGGGCATTTCAGAAAAATACTTAGGGATTAATGAAAAAAACAGATTTTAAAAATGTAGGCACACTTTTGTTACAACTTTGTAAAACATGCATATTTTAAAAAATAATGGAAATGATAATAATGGTTATGTTAGGGTGGCAGAATTAAATGATGCTTTTTTAATATGTTTCTCTACTTTTCAAATTCTGTGTAATGAGATTTTTTTCTAACTTTTGCAGCTAAATTTTACCAAAATAAAAAGAGGCAAAAATAATTGATATTTACAGCAAATATAAACAAAGGGCTAAAATTATTAAATATTGATTTTTTTAAACACTAATATTCAGATAAATGAGCAAAAGACATGAACAGACAATTCATAAAAGAGGAAACAGTAAACAAACATGAGAAATAGTATCACTAATGATTAGAGGAAGATAAATTGAAACATTATATATACATGTATTGGAGAAGGAAATGGCACCCCACTCCAGTATTCTTGCCTGGAAAATCCCAAAGACAGAGGAGCCTAGTAGGCTAAGAGTCAGACACTACTGAGTGACTTCACTTTCACTTTTCCCTTTCATGCATTGGAGAAGGAAATGGCAACCCACTCCAGTGTTCTTGCCTGGAAACTCCCAGGGATGGGGGAGCCTGGTGGGCTGCTGTCTATGGGGTTGCACAGAGTCAGACACGACTGAAGCAACTTAGCAGCAGCATATACATGTATATATTTTACTTCTTCCAAATTTGACCTGAAAAAAGAAAGATCTTAACTCATAACATCTATTACTCTTGGTAATCTATTCTAAGGAAATAAGCCAATCCAAAATATGGAAAAGATATGTATATGAAGATGGTAATTTATCTTACTTATAATAACCCAAAAAAAGAGGAGGGGGGAAGGAGAGTTAAATATTCAATAATGGTGGGTTGGTTAAGGTAGTATACTACAACATGTATACTTGATGGAATATTATATAACTAATAAAACTAGTGGTTAGGATGACTGCATAAGAAGAAAAAAATGCACATTGTATAATGTTGGCTTTGCTTTTAAAGGGCAGGTAGCCTCAACATCATACATTCACCATCTGCATATGAAAAAATTTATAGAAGGTAATACAACAAAATGAAACCACTGACTTTGTGAGGATGATGATACTGTGTGTGTGTGTGTGTGTGTGTGTGTGTGTGTGTGTGTGTACATGCAGAGATATACATGTACCTTTTCTGTTTCATATATTTACCCTAATGTGATTATATTGCTTTTATTAATAAAACTTTTTATAATAAAAACCACTTGAAACAAAGTGGGAAGCTGTTATAATAGAGGCTAATAGAGGTCCATGTATGCTAGAGTTAGGCACAGGAGTTTGCCTTCCCACTGATGGGGATGGAGAATTCCAACAGAGGGAGTAATAAAAGCATGGCAGCAGGAAAGTATGGGGCATTTGGAGAACTACAAACAGGGTCAGAATGTGAGAGTAAATAAAACCAGATTATAAAGGTTTTGTAAACCATGTTGAGGAGTTGGACTTTTTTTCTGGAGCCAGTGGGGATTTACCAAAGAATTTTAGAGGGTAGCAGTATGCTGACTGGGTCTAAGGGAACTGAGACTAGAGGCAGAGGAGGAAGCCATTGCCTTGTTTAACCAACTATTTATTAAGCTCCTGCTGTATGCTAGGTGATGAGGAAACACAGAGGTATACAGGAGGTTCTTATTTGAGGGCAGTTGGTACCAGACAAAAAGCTACTTAGTGGGTCCATTTAAAAGAGGAACTAAAATTTTAGAGTAAATAGTGGAGGGGGTAAGGTTTGATTAGTATGCTAACCTGACTAACTACAAACTATTAAAATGTATTTCTTTTGTTTCATTAAATAAAAATTGAATGCTAAGTAATTCTTATAACAAACCAAGAATGTATTCCAGGATTGATTGTTTTTGTTCAGGACCTCATTTTTCTAACTAAATTACATGATATTTGAAGATGGTGTGTTTCACTTCTGTGAGACTTTTGCAGCATGATCATTAAGAGGGTTGATTTTGCCAAAATATTCAAGGGCTTCATCAGTTTTCCCGAGGGCTTCTCCATAGTCATGTGGTATTTAAATTGCTCTCTTTTGAACCACTTTTAAGATCATTATCCTTATTTACTTTTCTCCTCTTCAGTTATAAACTAGTCTGCCAGATCCTTGCTGTCAGTTTCATGTCAGTTTTCACAATAGCCTGCATTTTTTTTATAAGCTTTGTAATTTCACTTTGTGTTAGATTTGCATGGAATCACTTGCTGACATATTTGACAATCCATGAGACACAAAGATTGGACAGCTAGCTGCATGGGGATTGGTGCTAGTATTTAAAGGAGTAGGTTGAATGGGGACTGATATAAGTGGTCAATTCACTGGCAAATGCTTTCCTGTCAAGAAAACTTTTGTAACCCTAGGAAGCCTCAAAACCTTGGTACTGCTGGGGCTAAGATAATAAATTCTCAGTAATGAGAATTCCCTGAATCTCAGTGAAGGGCTAGTGCAGTGTTTTTCAACTGAGGATTGTTGTTGTTCAGTCATTCAGTCATGTCCAACTCTTTGCAACCCCATGGACTGCAGCACACCAGGCTTCCCTGTCCTTCACCATCTCCCAGAGCTGCTCAAACTCATGTCCATTGAGTTGGTGATGCCATACAACCATCTCATCCTCTGTTGTACTCTTCTCCTCCTGCCTTCAATCTTTCCCAGCATCAGGGTCTTTTCCATGAGTCAGCTTTTCGCATCAAGTGGCAAAACTATTGAAGCTTCAGCTTCAGCATCAATCCTTCCAATGAATAGTCATGGTTCATTTCCTTTAGGATTGACTGGTTAGATCTCCTTGCAGTCCAAGGGACTCTCAAGAGTCTTCTCCAAAACCACAGTTCAAAAGCACCCAGCCTTCTTCAGCACCTAGCCTTCTTTATAGTCCAATTCTCACATGACTACTGGAAAAAACATGACTTTGACTATATGGACCTTTGTAGGGAAAGTAATGTCTCTTCCTTTTAATACACTATCTAGGTTTGTCATAGTTTTTTCCCCAAGGACCAAGGGTAGTAACTTGTAACAGGAATATAGTATCAACTTAGTGGGTGGCAATCACCTTTTTTTTAAATATATCAAGGTGAATTTCATGAAATTTCATGAATAAGTTCCATGAAATTTATTCAAGTATATGTTGTATGTATTAATATTTGTGTGTACTCAGCCACAATAGGGCTTCCCTGGTAGCTCAGCTGGTGAAGAATCTACCTGCAATGCACAGACCCTGGTTTGATTCCTGGGTTGGGAAGGTCCCCTGGAGAAGGGATAGGCTACTCACTCCAGTATTCTTGGGCTTCCCTGGTGGCTCAGATGGGAAAGAATCCGCCTGCAATGCAGGAGACCTGGGTTCAATCCCTGGGTTGTGAACATCCCCTGGAGGAGGGCATGGCAACCCACTGCAATATTCTTGCCTGGAGAATTCCCATGAACAGAGGAGTCTGGTGGACTACAGTCCATGGGGTTGCAAAGAGTTGGACATGACTGAGCGACTAAGCACAGCACAGCACAGGCCACAATATAAAGTATCAAGCCACTGTCAAGCGGAATAACTGTGAACTTTGAAGAAAGACCTAGGTGCAAATCCAGACTACAACCTTACTAGTTATGTATGTGAGCTTGGGGTTAGTCTAAGAACAGCATGTACAGAGGCATGGAGGTGTGAAAGCTGAGGGCACTTCCAAGTCTATAAGTAAAGCTGAAACCAAGGGCTCCTATAGGCAAGTAGCTAGAGGTAAGGTGGGAGAAGTATGAAGGGCCATTGTATGCCAAGCTGATAGCTTGGACTTGATCCTTCAAGTCAGTAGTTCTTGACCTATTTTGGTCATGGACCCCTCTAAAAATCTGATAAAAGCCATATAGCACTCTCCTTAGAAAAATGTACATACACAAGTTTTTTCTTATAGTTTCAGAAAGTCTAAGGATCTCTTACAGCCCATGTGTGGATCCCTGGTTAAGAACCTTGGTTTTAAACAATAAGGAATCACTGAAGGAATTTTTAGCCAGGAAAAGTAACACGATCAGATTTGCATTTTATGAATATGATTCTGGCAGTAGTTGGTAGGTAAATTGGTTGGGGTAGGGTGTGGAATATTGCTAGAGAAATCTGTTAGGACCTTACTGTGATAATACTCTTTCTAAAAGGAGATGAAACCTGAGGTGATGAGCATGGATGAGGGAATAAATTCAGCAGCCATTTAGTAGCTAGACTAGGTAGGAATGGTAACCAGTTTGATACAAATGATAAGAGTGATTTAGGTTTCTTGTATAGATGACTGAGTAATTGTGTTATCTTTAACCAAGAAGAATAGGGGATGGGAACTCCTGTGCCTACGGAACATCCAATTAAAGATGTCTACTAGAGAGCCAGAAATGGGGTCCAGCCTGTGACATCTTAACTTTAATCTGCATACAAAATATTCAGGGATCTTATTAAAATGCAGATTCTGATTCAGGTCTTGGGGGGCAACCCTGGGAATCTGCATTCATAACAAATTCCCAGGTGACACTAAATGCTGCCAATTTGTGATCTGTACTTAGATTAGCAAGAAGCTGGAGCTCAGGACAATCATTTTCACTAAAGATGCAAAATTCAGGAGTCAGGAGTCAATAGCATTGTTGTTGGTCAGTCACTGAGTCATGTCTGACTCTTTGTGACCCCATGGACTGCAGAACACCAGGCTTCCCTGTCCTTTACCATCTCCCAGAGTTTGCTCAAACTCATGTCCATTGAATTGGTGATACCATCCAACCATCTCATCCTCTGTTATCCCCTTCTCCTGCCTTCAATCATTCTTAGCATCAGGGTCTTTTCATGCTTTTTCAATAGCATGATAGGTAGTCATTAAAACTAGACAAAATAACCTGGAAAACATGTATAGAATAATGCAGGGGGAGAAACTCAAATAATGAGCCTTGTAGAATTCAGTGTTTACAAGGCAGGCAAGAGAAGAAAGGCCTATAAAGTCGAGTCTTAAGAAGGAATGGTCAGAGAGATAGGAGAAGAATCAGAAAAGACTTACCAAAGAAACCAAAGGTAAACTTCAAGAAAACTGGTTTAAAAAAAAAAAAAAAGAAAACTGGTTTGATTAACAGTGTCTGCTGCTGCACAGTATGTGTTCCCAACAGGGGTGATACTGCCCCCAAGGGAAAAAGCATTGATTCTTCCTGGGGCAGGTGGTAGGGGAGTAGGGGCAGCAGAAAAACTTAGATGCTGCATAGTTTATGGTTTTCCAAAGGGTCACAGTAAATTTTGTGGATGGGTCGATTAGGAAAAGGTATCTAGAAAGGCCCCTTGAGTGAAGGAGTGATAATGAAAATCTGGTTGAGAAACAGCTATAGAGAAGGAAAGTAAGTAAAATTTCTCAGTAAGGAGATTCTGGTGAAGAAGACTTCAAAGGATAAAAAGGAGTGTGCCAGGGAGACAAAGAGATGAAGGACCTTGCAGAAGGTCACAATTGTCTTTGCAGAAGCAGCAATGTAAAATTTCTTGGCAGATGGGGGACCACACACATTGTTGGAGGGTTAAGTACAGAGTGGATAATGGCAGTAGATGAGGTAGAAAAGTAGGATATGGTTCATGAAGGGCTTCACATGTATCGTAATAAAAATTGAAAAATGCAGTTTTTTAGATTTCTCTTGAGCAGACAGGTTTGGATTGGGACATTGGAACCTACACTTTCAAAATCTAGGAGTGATTCTGATGCACACACTTTGAGAAACTCTACAATAGGAAATGGGGGGAGAGCACTGAAATATTATATTAGGAAGTAATGTGGTTAGATTTGTGTTTTAGGAAAATAACTGACAGTGTTATAAAGGATGGATTGAAGGAGGTGTAGACTAGAGATTGAGGGACTGAATAGCATATCAACATTCACACTGATAAATAATGAAGACCTGAACTAGGGCAGGGCAATGAGAGTCAAACCTAGGCAACCTAATTTTTCAACCTGGGTAGTTAATCCCTGAAGTATACTACCTCAATAAAGAGGAGTAGATGGTGGTATGCAGCAGAGGTAATGCCCAAGAAAATTGGATTTGAGAGAATAGCATTGAAACATGTATATTACCATATGTAAAACAGATCACCAGTCCAAGTTTGATGCATGAAACAAGGCACTCAAAGTCAGTACACTGGGACAACCCTGAGGGATGGGATGGGGAGGGAGATGGGAGGGGTTCAGGATGGGGAGACACAAGTACACCTATGGCTGATTCATGTCAGTGTATGGCAAAAAACACTACAATATTGTAAATTTGTATAATAAATTTATTAAAATAAATTATTTTTTAAAAAATTGGATCCCCAGATTTATAAATGTAATGAAATTTGGAACTAGAAGCAGATGTGTTGCCAGTATATGAAATGGTGTTGCAAACCAGGAAAATGGGTTGGATTACTTACGGAACTAGCTGAGAATGAGAGGAAAAAGAAAATAGAGCCTAGAACCCCAGGAAATACCAACTTGTAACAGACAAGTATAAGAAGAAGCCCCAGTGGATTCAGCTGAAAAGCAGCAATCAGGGCTGGCCAGATAATCAAAATAGAAAGGGACCATGAATCCTAGGGCTTCCCGGATGGTGCTAGTGGTAAAGAAGCTGCCTGCCAAAGCAGGAGACATAAAAAAACTTGGGTTCTATCCCTGGGTTGAGAAGATCCCCTGGAGGAAGAAATGGCAACCCCCTCCAGTATCTTTGCCTGGAGAATCCCATCGACAGAGGAGCCTACCAGGCTACAGTCCATGGGGTTGCAAAGAATCAGACATGAGTGAAGCATGCACACATAGATTCCCAAGGGAGCAGAACAGTTTAAAGAAGAAAACAGCTCTCAAGAATCCACAGTAACTAAAGTGTCAGTCATATTTGGCAATTAATATAGTCATTAATGACCTTGGTAACAGAACTTTCTGGAGAGTGATGGGAATACAAAGTGTTGAGGGCTGAGCAGGAACTAAAGAAATGGATAAGAAAGGAACATTAATCTTTCCAAAAGTTCAAATGAGAAGGAAAGAGGAAGGCAGTGGCCAAGGGAAAGTAATGCCCAAGGGCTGACTTGTTTGGTTTGTTCTAAGAGCTCTAAGAACATTTATAGACTGAAAGGGAAATAATGGAAATATGAGAAGGATAAGAAATGGACCAAAGCCTTGGAGGAGGCAGGAGAGGATGGAATGAGTGGTTTTGGGAGGAGGAGACCTTCCTCTTTTGAAGCCAGAGCAAAGGAATCAAGGAGGGTATAACAGAGAAGTATTTGGGTTGCCTACTAATGAGTGCCAGCCCTCAGGTCTCTGCTTTTTTTGTGAAATGACTCTTGCCCACTTCGATCACTTGCTCACAGGCCTCTTTGAATTCTCTGATTCTGCTTTTTATAGTCAGTCTCTTAGGAAGCCATCTTGTCCCATCCAGATCCTGTTATATGGAACTCACTCTTTCTGTGTTATCATATACTAGGAGGTATTAAAACCCAACACAGGACAGTGACTCCTAACCTTTAGAATTTGCTGAGATCACATCTTTTTGTCTATTTTGACAGGCTTTTCCTCATCCTTGCCTCTTTCAGTTTGACTGCATTACAGCTCCCAGTGTTTTCCTTTTCCTCATTTTGCTAATCCATTTAAGACCCACATCTATCTCTAGCTCAACCTCCCCTTCTTCCTCCCACAATTCTGTTTATTTGCCATCTTATCTTATGACATTTCAGCCTTCCACCTGGCAACACAGGATCTGTGCCAACTGGGCCCCCTCTGCCTGCTTCCCTTCTAGGAGAGGAGAGATTATTACTCTAGAATGCCATTGGTTTCTGGGACTTCCACCTGGGGACAGTGAATGGTAGAGCCATTTGTGTCTTGGCAAACTTGACAAGAAGAATGTAGAACAAAACCTTCAGCTCTTAGCTGATGGTTGGGGTCAAAGCTACCATAGCTCTGTTCTCAAGAGCTCCAGTTCCTTATGCACAGAGTGAATGACAGTGGATTGCATTCCAGTTCCAGTTCTCCAAAGTGCTTTATGTGCACTATATCTCATTAACCAAGCAGCCAGAACCACCTCCTCTGCTGATACCATCCCACCTGCAGCCTTTCCAAACCAACAAATCATTGCATGAAAATAGAAGCCTAGATTCAGTGTTGGCTACATTGCCTCAGCACCAAGGCAGACTCCTCTTTCAGCCATGGAATGCATGTTCTTATTATTTCCTCTTTACACCCATTCCATCCTGGTACCAGCAGAACAGGCCTATCATGAAACAAAATAAACAAACCTTTTCCGTAGTACCCCAGATCAGATGAGATCTAGGAAAGATAGTCTATTACAGTGTTTCAGTGTTGCACAGGGAATTCTATCCCCATCAATTACTAGCTGCAAAGCTTCTCTCTGCCTCAGTATCCATAGTTGTAAATTGGAGATAATAATAGTACATACCTTTTAGGGTGATGGAGTTTAAATATTATCATTGCATTAAAGAGCCTACCAAAGAGCCTGGTGCATTATATCCAGACTGGGTTACACTCAGGGTGTCTTAGGTAACTGCTCAGGCAAATCCCTGATCCAGTGGGTCCCACTGCCTGTCAAGCTAAAGTCAGCCCTGATACTGTTTGTCACTCACTGTACTTCCACTTCCCCTTTGCCTATAAGCTGTTCCTGGCTGAGAGTAGATTATTCACTATTGGTTTCAAGACTCAGGCCATTTGCTTTGTCAGAGTTTCACTGCCAGCATTCCCTAAACCCCTACTCCTCCTAAACATCACACAGAATATACTGTTTGACCCACCCTTCCACTGCTAGGTCCAGCTTCTACCCATAAGGCAAATAAGAATCCTCACTATCAAGAGACAGAAGGACCATCCCTAATTGGTAAGGGGCTTCCCTTGTGGCTCAACTGGTAAAAGAATCTGCCTGCAATTCGGGAGACCTGGGTTCAATCCCTTGGTTGGGAAGACCCCTTGGAGCATGGAAAGGCTACCCACTCCAGTATTCTGGCCTGGAGAATTCAGGTCACGAAGAGTTGGACATGATTGAGCGACTTACATTTTCACTACCACCTCCTAGAATATTTACCTGGGCAATATTTTGACAAATTTGCTTAATGAAACATCACAGAATGTCTGAGCTATGTGATAGTTGAATGATTACAGTAGCACTATCCCCAAGCCAAGTCCCAAAATGTGAAAGTGATATTTCTGGACAGACTTTACATAGTGCAGGATAAGATACAATTTTTTTTAATGATTGAAGGCATCAGCAACCCCTTTATACAACCAGCAGTTCATCTACTACCTCTGCATCTTTACTTCCCCAGTATCCTTTCTCTTTAAGAGAAAGGAATTTGGTCCCCAAACACAAAAATGGCCCTGGTCTATACCACTGACTAATGCCTTCAGCATTCAGGTACAGGGGTATGGGTGGGGATGGGATGATGGGTAGGAGGGGTGATGGGTGAGGAGTATTATCCTGCCACAGGAGGACCTGAGTACTTTTGATCTCTCTCCCTTACATCCACATCTCCAGGAAGTTGGTCCTAAACAAGGTCAATTACCCCAAGTAAGAATGAGAGCTCTTAGTGATCAAGGCCACCTTTAAGATAGGGAAACATTTTCTTTGAGAGGGACAAGCAGTTTGTGATCATGAGCTCAAATTGTTATAGCCCAGAGTAGCCAGGGCAGACTTGTAAACCCAACCCATACCAGGCCAAGTAGATCCTTCTCTAAACATGCCCAGTTGCAGAATTCAGAATATCAGGGGACAGTGGAAATGGATTCTAGCCTGAGAATGTCATAGCCATTTACCCCAGTCACCGCCTAGGGAACCAGCAGGTACATGTATAGAATATAAAGATCAGGTCCATTCTGGGGCAGTCCAGAAGTTTATTATCTAAGCTGCCTCATCCTATTAGGATCAGGGGTTGCCTGTGCCTGTGGGCACCCCTCCAACAGACTAACATAGCCTATTCAAGCTTGAATATAATCTCATGGAATGTATTTCGTACTGTGGCCTATAGACCACTTGCACCTTAATTCTTTTTTTTTTTTTTGCACCTTAATTCTAAAATGAAGATATCTGAATCACACCCTCTAGGGATAAAGCCCAAGAATATCTTTTTTAAACCAGGGCCTCCCTAAGGTGATTCTGATGCACAACACAGTCTGAGCACTCCTGGTCAAAGGGTTCTTCTAATTACCCCATATCTGGCCCAACCTTTGGTATAGTTCTGACTCCTCAGTTGAGACAAAGAGACCAAGGTAACTTTCAGCTTCTTGGGACATCATCCTAATGAACTTCAGGGCAGATTTTTCCTTCTTCAACATTTGTAACACCTTTTTCCTTGTGGATCTGTCTTTCCTGATTTGCAGTTTACACCAACCACTACAGCCCATGCATCTAAAAGGCATTCCACTTACACAAGTTTCATAGCCATCTGCTCCCTGACCACAGCCTACAGTTCATATAACTAGTTTTGGAGAATGCCATTCAAAAATCCTCCTCCCCCACATTTACCCCTTCACCATACCACTACCAGCAGACAATCTTCCAGGCCACGTGGATTGACCACATCCTGGCAGAGCAGCAGTACAGCTTACCTTGGATACATAATACAACTGATTCTCTGCCCCCAGTCTCCTCAGAATTCGTTTGTAATCCATGCACCCATCCATTCAGACCGCTTCCCTTCATGGCATTAATTATTTTCAGTCTACTTTTGCCCTGACTAGTTGCCGGAACCACTGACATCCCTGAATCTGGTCAATATGTTGATCACCAAGGATGGACTAGCCAAGGGACATTCTGTTAGTTTTCACCATACAACATGGCAGAGGGGCTAAGAGTAGTGACTCTAAGGCACACTGCTTGGGTTTGAATCCCAGCACTGCACCTTCCTGTGTAATCTTGAACAACTTACTTAAACTCTATTCCTTAATTTCCTCACCTATAAAATGGAGGTAATAAAAGTAACTACCTCACAAAGCAGTTGTATTACATGAACTAATGTTAGTAAAGTACATAGAGTAATACTTGACCTGTACTAAGTACCAGAAAGTGTTTGCTATTGAGTGGTATATGAATTACACTAATTGGGTCATTCAAGTGTGATTTCCTTTTGGCACAGCCCTGTCTGCCCATGCCAGAAATTGAAGGATTCTTACCGGAAACTTTGAAGTGAATTCAGTCATCCACCCACAAACCTCCACACATCAGCAGCCCTGGAACTTCATGCCTTTCCTACTCGATGATCTCTCATCTAGTCTTGCTGCTCCCCAATGCACTTGTCTAGCTTGTACCCTGCAGTTAGCCCCAACAGCCTAAGACTGAGAGACCACTTTCATCATGAAAGAGATGTTAGCTTTCCAGCAGCATCATGGTTGGTCTTTTGTCTGCTTCACTGGAAGGGTGAAATCAGGAAATATTGAGCAGGTAGGGGGACACCCAAGGTGACCTTGATCAAATCCTGTTATAGGTATGCTTTCCTGGCTTGGTGTCAGCATTCTCTCTTAAATGTAATTCTGACATTTGTCTTCAGGTCCAGGTACCAGGGCAGGAAGTAAATAACACTCTTACTTATGCCCTGCTCCTTGCCTCCACCTCTACCTTCTAACCCCAGATCCAGTGGACCCCTCTACCCAATCTCACTAGTAAAGGGAAAGATCAAACTGCTATGCTCAGAAACCAGGGAAGAGATATTGAAAATATGAACACAGGAGGTGACAATGAATGTGTAGAGGAAGGAGAGCACTTGAGAGTGATTTTAGAGGCATAACTGACAGAACTTGGGGTTGGGAGTAAGGTGAAGGGAGGTGTCAAAAATACCCAGTTTCTTGCCTAAGTAGGAGGTGGTATTGTTAGTAACATTGGAAGTGGCACACCAAAAGACATACAGAGATGTCAAGGGATTTGTGACATAGAAATCTTAGTGGTAAATGGATAGCTAGGTAGGAGATGGTAGAGAGTAGATTGATTGCTGGGTGTCTAGTTTATATCCCAGACTTAATATATGTCCAAAAGCTAACTCCTTTTGGACTTAGCCCCCACCCCCACTCATATGGCAGCCCTACTCTTCCAGTTTTTGAAACCAAACATGTTGGAATCATCATACCCCACAATCAGTCTGTAATAAAACCTGAACTCCATCTTTAAAATATATCCAGAATCTAACCATTTCTCACTACCTCCAGCACTATAACCCTAGTCCAAGCAGCTATCTCTCTCAGATTACTGCAATCACCTCCCAACTAGTGTTCCTTCTTCTGGCCTTGTTTCTGTTTGGTCTATTCTCCACACAGCAGATACAGTGATCCTTTGAAAACAGAAGTAAGATCTTATTACCCCTCTGCTCAAAACACTACCTTGGTTCCCTGTTTCACTCAAAGTAAAAGCCAAAGTCCCCACCACAGCCTACAGAGCCCTTGTCATCCCCCTTTTCTCCCTGCCTCCTGTAGAACTACTGTTCTCTTCTTTTCCTTGTTGTTATCTCTCCACCAGGCTCCTCCTTGAACATACCAGATATGTTCCCCCCTCCAGGCTTTTACCCTTCCTGTTCCCACTACCTGAAATATTCTTCTCCCAGTTAATGCCCCTTCACCTCCTTCAAGTCTTTGCTCAAATATCACTTTCTCAGGCCTTCCCTGACCACGTTTTTTAAATTTGCACTGCAAAAAAGCCTCCCATTGCCCTTTCCCTGTTCTGTTGTCCTCCATATTTTTGTTGTTGTTGTTCAGTTGCTAAGCCATGTCTGACTCTTTGTGACCCCATGGACTGCGGTATGCCAGGCTTCCCCGTCCTTCACTATCTCTTGGAGTTTGATCAAATTCATGTCCATTGAGTCAGTGATGCTATCTAACTATCTCATCTTCCGCCCGCCCCCCCCTTCTTTTGCCTTCAGTCTTTCCCAGCATCAGGCTCTTTTCCAATGAGTTGGCTCTTCACATCACGTGGCCAAAGTACTGAAGCTTCAGCTATTGATTGTCAAAATATTTATTTATTCATTATTTATTTCATGCCTTATACCCCCTTCCACTAGCCTTCCACATGCCTTATACTCCCTTCCTTCATAGGGAGTAGGGATTTTTATTTGTTTTTGTTCATTACTATAGCTTCACTGCCTAGAACTCTACCTGGCAAATAGCAAACTCAAAAAAAATTTTGAGTGAGTGATTGAGTGTGAAAGTTGGAATGGGAGGGTGGAGAGAGATGAGTGGGAAACACTGATTCCACATCTTCTCAGGGAGTGTCCCTCATGGTACACCAGTTGACATATGAAATATCAAAATGTTTGGAAATTAAATAATTAAGTTATTTACATTGGAAATAGTGCTTTCTCAAGGTAGGACCTCAATAGATATTTGTTGAATGAAACAATGGTAATATTGTAACAGGTGTTAGAAAGAGGGAGGGAGGAGGGGAAGAGGAAGAGGAAGGGAGGGAGAGAAAGAAAGAAAAGAGATTCCACGCAGCAGTCAGAAATTTGAGTGTACACAAAGTCCAATGAGCAGTCAGCATGTCAGAATTATAGCATATTGAAAAAGAGCTTCCCTTGTGGCTCAGACCATCTGCTTGTAATAGAGGAGACCCCGGTTCGATGCCTGGGTCAGGAAGATCCCCAGAGAAAGAAATGGCAACCCACTCCAGCACTCTTGCCTGGAAAATTCCATGGATGGAGGAGCCTTGTAGGCTACAGTCCATGGGGTTGCAAAGAGTGGGACATAACTGTGTGACTTCACTTTCACTTTCAAACTGCTGTTTATATAAGCTTTGCATTTTAACCACAAGACCACTAGAGGGCATGCGATGTTAAATCAAGAATGTACCCTGCTTGATGAGATTCTATTAGCGTCATCCACATTTCTATTTGTTGATCTTATGTTCATCTAAACGGTTTCTTCCGCTCAGACTATTATCTCAAGCTATTTTTTCCATCATCCCAATATCTGGTTCATAATAAGTCTTTAATAAGTGTGTGTATATAAAATGAATATTTGGAATCAAGAGATTTTCACCTTGAAATTTGTGTTTTACTAATTAATTGTGGTCAGTATTTCCATTAAGAAACTATCTTTCAGCATTCATAACTTAGCTGACGAATATAGTACCCATGGTCCTTGGTGCTTAAAGAATCCTTAAGCAAGAAGAGGGCAAGAGTCTGACTTGGAGTTTGTATGCTTTATTTACGTAAGCAATGGTGTTAGACAACACAGTGCTGTAGTGCCTGACCTAGGCGTTACTAAAGGCTCATGTTGCCTCTACTCCCCACCTCCCTCCCTTAGGAGGGGCTGGCTGCTGATGGAGGATGCAGGTCACTAGAGATGGCTTGTCCCCCAGCCCACCTCCCAATTGTTAGTTTAACTTCTACAAATAGTGAAGTTGCTGCCTACGATGTGTTTACAAGCTGTAGGGTTGTTTGGGATGAAGAAAGTTAAATAGATTTTAGTTATCAACTCTTCCCATTGAAATTCTCTGAAGGGGTGTTTTTTTGTCTGGATTTGCAGCTTTCTGAGCTGGATTACTGTGGGACTATGGACTCCTTGTCCTGTTGTCATCTGATGGCTGAAGTCTCTGGAGTGCCCTTGATCCAGGCCTGTGTCATTGGCCTTCAGTATTAGATCTTTTTCATTAGTGGAATCATTTCAAATAACCTGAGAAACAGAACCCACTATTAATAAACTTTATTTTTTAAGAATAGATTTTTATTTACAGAAAAGCTGAGCAGATAATACAGAGTCCCCATGTGCCTCATATCCAGTTTCTCCTATTATTAATATCTTATACAAATACAATATATGTTTAAATTAATGAACCAATATTGATATTGTTTATAGTTTATTCTAACTTCCTTAGTTTTTACATAATGTCCTTTTTTCTGCCCCAGGAACCTATCCAGCATACTACATTACATTTAGTTGTCATGTCTCCTTAGGCTCCTCTAGACTCTGACATTTTCTCAGGCTTTTTTGTTTTTGTTTTTGATGACCTGGGCAATTTTGAGAAGTGCTAGCCATAATATTCAGTGGTATGTATTTTTCAGTCAATTTTATATATTTAATATCTTTTACAGTCTATTTAATGGAATCATTTCAAATAGTCTGAGACATATAATCTTTCTTTATTGTTCTTCCCAGTACCTGTTTGTAATAAATATGAATATTTCCTGAAACTAGTTCTTGGTAGAGCAAGGCAAATATCTATAGCATTGGTGAATTTTTCTACAACAGTGTGCACTTTGAGTAAACCTTTCAATTTATTCTCCATAGTCACCAAACCCATGCTGGTATTATCTTTTTCCAGAAAACTTAAATGAAAATTGAAGGTGCAAATCCAAAATGTATATCTACAATTAATTGCTCTGACTTTGTATTTTTTCTAATGTCTGAACTGAACAACAGTTTTCTATTTAAATATAAGAACCAATAATTCTGTGGAAGAAAGAAAAGAAAGGAATGAGATATGTGATTCTACAACTTTACCTTCATTTAATTTTCTACCCTAAACTGTCTTTAATATGAACTGTATTACCACCAAAATTCAACTTTCTTTTTTTAAAGTGCGTTTTCAAATATTGAATCCAACTACTCACACACATTCATATATAATTGATACCACTGAACTTAGTTGGAGTGCTAGTCAACTACATTCACTTCCTACCTCATCTTTGCTAGAATTTGGTAGATTTTTCTTCTGAGAATCTTTATTTTTCCATGCCTTTAATACATCGTCTTTGGAATTTAAAAAAAAATTGGCTCTTTAAACTCTTCCGGAGACTGGGGGCAAATCAAGGTAAGGTATAAATTGAGAGGAATTGAAATCACTTATCTTGCCTGATATACTTTAATATAACAGTAATTATAGATCATACAAGGTGGATTGAGTCAAGGGGTAACTATGGACTTTATTCCAGATAACTAACAAAACTTCTCTAAGAAATTATTAGTTTCCCTTAGGAGGTATCTTGAAGTTAAGTTCTTATTAATGACTTGACCAGGAATTCCTATCTGAATTTCCTGTAGGAGAAACACACACCTATGAAGAAGGTATCCCAATTAATTTGAGAGACTTCTGTTTGCCCTTCAAGACTTATTTCATATAAACAATATCAAGCAAAAACAACACAATATTGTAAAGAAAAAAGTCTTTCTTGAATTTGTTACAATAAAAAAATTTAAAAAAATAAATAAATTCCCCAAAAAACCCAATATCAATGTTTATGAAAAATTTCTCAGAAATACATGCTAATTGTAGGCAATGTGGTGTGAATAGTTGGAATTCAAGCCTTTTTGCTTGAAACAAAGTTAATTATTGGGAGGAATAATACAAATTATGGAACTTTGGAAATAGTACAGGTAAAGAAGGGATTTTTCTATTATATTAGATGACAACTTCAGAATAGGCTTCATGTTGAATTCTTGTGGAGACTAAAAAATTTATCTGTGTTAGTATTCAAGTGCATTTCTGTTTCTGATGAAGGTTGGTTTTGTCACTTTCAGTATCAGTGGCTAGTTAGAACACAGTGCTAGTAGGGCCAAGACCATGATTTTTGTCCTTGTATGAGCGAGTTTCTGCTGATTCCAATGCTATTGGCTGCACCATGACCTTGGCTGACTATCTCTTCAAAAACATATCCTCAGTATCAAGGGAGGCCAAGCTGGGAGATGCAAACCAAGAAGTGTAAATCTCTACCACCTTTGAAAAAACAGCTCAAAACTCCCTTTCTCTCAGTGCAGGGACAGTTGCATCATTTGCACTGATTTACCTCACTGTGATGTTATGAGTACTCTAAAATGCAGAACTATGTCCATTGCCTTCTCTGTTTTATATTCTATTAGCTCAGGAAAGATTCTCATTCCATTGAGCACCAGACTGTGGGGTATATTTTTGGAAGCAAGTGTAGGTGTACCAGAGCCAAAAAAGGTTGGGAACAACTGTAGACAAACTGATCTCACTGTTTTTAGAGCTGCCAACTCTAGGCACAGAGCCCTTAAAGTGGACTATAAATGTAGAGTGGGTGGTTAAAAGAAAATCCATTATGTGGGACTAATTTCTGGTTTCCCACAATCAGGTCCATGTATTTTGTGTGTGTGTGTTTTATGTGGAAAGAAGCAGGTGTGCATAATGCTGATTTATTTAGCTCTGTTAAGTTAAAATTGGGGTCTTAATGAGAGAAAAAAATGTGAGTTAGATAATTAGGACAGTGAGTACTTTGGATTTTTTTATAGATGCTTTTATTTAAAGTTATCATGATAACATTTGTCAAGGAGGTGTATAAGGTTGGAACCTTTTGATAAGTTGAAAAATTGAAGAAGAGAGATCAAGGTCCTACCCCAGTTTCTATCATTGGAAAACGTAAGTCTCTAAGAGGACTTCCTGGATGTAACTATGAAATCAAATTATGGAACATTTCTGGGTTTTCAGTCTCCGTCTTTGACAGAGGAAATAATGGTATTACAAATAAACACAGAAGCTCTTGATTTGTTAACGTCATTGAGTCAGTTCTCTCAAGAGGCAGAAACATGAACTGGCTGCAGGAGTAGTAAACAGGGTATTAGCAAAGGGAGCCCACAGAAGATCTGACAAGGTTTGGACATTAGGCATGGAAACACCTGATTATATAATATGTTAACCAGTCAAGGCTATACTGACACTAGCTAGGGTTTGTTAGTTCACTTTTCCTTCCCTAGATCATTCTGCCCAGCAGACAGGTAAAGGAAGCTAATGTGTTGTAATAGTGACTTCAGGACTGTCTTAAAGATCCAAGTACAGGTGTACCCCAATTTAAGAAAACACAAGAGTTAAAAAAAAAGCATGTTGCCGAATGGATAGATACAGGGTTGGATAGAGAATTCATTTTATAGGAGGAGCCTTCACTATGACAGGATTCACCCACTGAGTTTCTCAAATTAACTTCTCAAGTAAATTCAAGATTTGATTTGCAAAGAGTCAGTTATCACAAAACTTTTTAGGAATGTGTCTGCTACAAGGTTTACTTTAGTAATACTACTTGCATTTTGCAATACATAGTCTGTATGCCAACATAAAGAACAGATTTCAGGGATTTTATTTTCCTGATTTTTCATAGTACCATATGATCTGTGTAGATTTACAGGTAGATCAAAGCATAAAAGGATTATGAGTACTGTCTGGGCCTTCCCTAGTAGCTCAGTGGTAAAGAATCTGCCTGCCAATGCAGGAAACATGGGTTTGATCGCTGGGTCAGGAAGATCCTCTGGGGAAGGAAATGGCAACCCACTCCAGTGTTCTTGCCTGGGAAATCCCATGGAAAGAGAAGCCTGGCAGGCTACCATCCATGGGATTGCAACAGTCGGACAAGACTTAGTGACTAAATCCACTACCACCATGAGTACTATCTTAAACAGAGGGAGAGACACGATGGTACCAAGAGAGGATTGTTAGAATTAGGTGGGCAAGATATACAGAAAAAGGGGGAAAAAAGCACTAAAAATTTTTTGCTATTTCCGATTCCTTTTTTATTATTTATTTATTCATATGGCTGCACCAGGTCTTAGTTGTGGCATGAGGGGTCTAGTTCCCCAACCAAGGATCAAACACGGGCCTGCTGCATTGGGAGAATGGAGTCTTAGCCACTGGACCACCAGGGAAGTCCCAAACATTTCTGATTTCTGGGAAGCCACCTTTCTTTCCATCTCTGCTATGCCCCTCACCTCTCATCAGTTGAACTTTTCTCTCCTGCCATTTCAACTCATAAACATAGAAATTATCCATAAGGGTACAGATAGCACTGTTTAATGAAGCAACAGCAATAGAAGCACCAATGACATACCTGAAATGAATAAGAGGTTTGATCAACTAGTACTGGAAATAAGCAGAAATGTACCTTATTTGAAAGTAAGAATGCAGCTTTGTTAAGTACAACCCTGAATCATAAAGGCGATTGGCTTGGATGGGGTGCCCTTAAATGCCAAATGCCAGAAAAACTGCCCTTGCCCTGAATTGCCAACAACCATGGAAATTTACAGAGGTTCTAACAATTGCAGCACTGTAGAAAATGGATAAAATTATAAAAACGTATTTCAGAACTTCTAACAAATTGCAGTCAAATACCCAAAATATATAAAGTAAATTTTTAAAGAGTATCTTCCCACACCCAAAAAGCCATCAGCTGTTTTCTTCATCCTTTCATGTAATAATCAGCATATATCAAGTTCTGAAACTACCATCTTTAGCTCTGTTAGGACAGGCCTCTTGAAAATGTATTAATTTACTTCAAGAATCATAACTTATTTCCATTACTTTAGATCTTCTTTAATTTCTTTCAAACATGTTTTTGTAGTTTTCAGTATACATTTTGACAGATACATTTTTCTTGTACTTCTTTTGTTAACTTTATTCCTAGATATTTATTTTTTTTGATGCTATAATATATAGGTTGTTGTTGTTGTTGAGTCACTAAATCGTGTCTGACTTTGTGACCCCATGAACTGCAGCACTCCAGGTTTCACCATCCATCACTATCTGCCTGAGTTTGCTCAAACTCAAGTCCATTGAATCAGTAATGTCATCCAACCATCTCATCCTCTGTCACCCTCTCTCCTCTTGCCCTCAGTTATTCTCAGCATAAGGGTCTTTTTCAGTGAGTCAGCTCTTCATATCAGGTGGCCAAATTATAATTTTCTTAATTCCACTTTTGTATTGCTCATTTCTTTGGTATAGAGATACAATTGATTTTTGTATTTCAATCTTGTATCCTACGATCTTTTTAAAACTCATTTATTACTTCTAATAGTTTTTAGAAGAACCCTTAGGATTTTCTCTATTTGTGATAATGTCATAGTAATCTCATAAAGAGAGAGAGAATCCATCCTAAAGGAAATCAGTCCTGAATATTCATTGGAAGGACTGATGCTGAAGCTGAAACGCCAATACTTTGGCCACCTGATGTGAAGAAGTGACTCATTTGAAAATACCCTGATGCTGGGAAAGATTGAAAGTGGGAGCAGAAGGGGAAGACAGAGGATGAGATGGTTGGATGGCATCACCGACTCAATGGACACGAGTTTGAGTAAACTCCGGGAGTTGGTGATGGACAGGGAGGGCTGGCGTGCTGCAGTCCATGGAGTTAGAAAGAGTCAGACACGACTGAGCGACTGAACTGAACTTAATCTCATAAAATAAGTAGAGAAGTATTCCCTCTGCTTCTGTTTTCTAGACGACATTACAGGTAATTGGTACTATTTATTCCTTAAATATTTGGTAGAATTCACTGGTGAACCCGTCTGGGCCTGGGCTTTTTTCTACAAAAATTTACTTGGTGATCCTAAAATTCATATGGAATTGCAAGAGACCCAAAATAGTCAAAAAAATTCTTAAAAAGAACACAGTTGGAAGACTCAACATTTCCTAATTTGAAAACTTATTTCAAAATTGCAGTTATCAAAACAGTCTGTTACTGGCATAAGGAAAGGCATATAGGTCAAAGGATAAAATTGAAAGCTGAGAAATAAACCCATATATCCATGGTCAGTTTTGGACAAAGATACTAAGACCATTTGATGAGGGAAAAATAGTCTCTTCAGCAAATGGTTCTATGATAACTGGATAACCACATGCAAAAAAATAAATTTGGAGCTTTATCTCATACTATATAAAATATTAACTTGTAAAAGATCAGAAAGCTAAATGTAAAAGATAAAAAGCTTTGAAGAAAACTTAGGAGTAAATCTTCATGACTTTGGTTTTGAAACCATTTAGACAGTGGTTTCTTAGATACAATACTAAAAGCACAAGTGACAAAAGAAAAAATGAATTGGACTTCATTAAAGTTAAAAACATTTGTGCTGCAAGTGATACCTGCAAGTAAGTAGAAAGACAACCTGTAGAATGTGAAAAAATATTTGCAAATCTGATAAGAATCTGACCAGAATATACAAAAACTCTTACAGCTTAGCAATACCAATAGAAAGACCAATAACTCAAATGAAAAATGTGCAGAAGATTTAAATAGACAATTCTTCAAAGGTATAAATGGCCAATAAAGACAAACCAGGATGTCCCATGGGGAGGGAGTCGGGAGAGGGGAGGGAGGGGGGTTCTGGAGGGGAAGCATGTGTAGACCCATGGCGGTTTCATGTTACTGTATGGCAAAACCAACACAATAAAGTAAAGAAAAAAAATAAAGTCTAGCCATTTGAGATAAAAAAAAAGACAAAATTTTCAACATCTTTAGTCATTGTTGTTTAGTCGACTCTGGCAATCCCATGGACTGTAGCCCATCAGGCTCCTCTTTCCATGGGATTTCCCAGGCAAGAATACTGGAGTCGGTTGCCATTTCCTTCACCAGAGGATCTTCTCAACTCAGGGATTGAACCCACCTCTTCTGCATTGGCAGGCAGATTCTTTACCACTGAGCCACCAGCGAAGCCCCCATTAGTCATTAGGGAAATGCAAATCAAATCTGCAATGAGATACCACTGCATACCCCTTAGGATGACTGTCCTCAAGAAGATAAACAATATGAAGTGTTCAAGAGGATATAAAGAAATTGGAGCCCTTATACACTGCCAGTGGGACTCAAATAGTACAGTCACTTTAGAAAATAGTTTGGCAGTTCCTTATAGTTAAACATAGAGTTAAAACTTATGACCCAGAGCTTCTACTCCTAGGTATATACCAAAGAGGATTGAAAATGTATCTCCACATAAGAATTTGCATGCTAATGTTCATTGTAGTATTATTCACTATAGCCAAAAGGTAGGAAAATATCAAATGTCCATTAACTAATTGATAAATGCAAAATGAAGTAAATCCATACAGTGGGTATTGTTTGACCCATAAACAAAAAGAAAGGAAGTACTGATGGAGGCTGCAATATGGTTGAACCTTGAAAACATGCTAAGTTAAAGAAGCTAGTCACAAAGACCACATACTGTATCTTCCATTTGTATGAAATATTCAGAGTAGGTATATCTATAGAGACAGAATGTAGATTACTGGTTGCCAGGGCCCAGGAGCTTTCAAGAAAAATGAGGAGTACTGGCTGCTAATGAGCATAGAACTTCTTCTTTGTGTGATAAAAATGTTCCAAAATTGATTGTGGTGATGGGTACACAATTTTGTGAACACACTAAAAACCATTGAATGGATAAATTGTATGGCATGTGATTTATAGCTCACTAAAGCTATTTTTTTTAAAAAGAGGAAGAAGCAGAACTTGTGGGGCTTATAGTAGACTTGTTATATATTTTAGTGACAAGAAAAGAATTTTTTTCTGAAAAATCAGCATTCTGTTTTTCTGTCAATGGAAAAATGGATAAGAAAACTGAGGGATTAACTCAGAGATTCCTGGGACTCAGATTCTGGTCACTGCTTACTTCTTTAAACAATATAGATTTTATATAGCAATCCACAGTTGAAACAACCTATCTGCAGTACAGATTTTCTATTGGGGAAACTTTTCGCATGAAATAGAAATCAGATCCATTGGTTATGCTTCATGTATAAAACACAAGTCCAGACACTCCCCGGGATGGCTTTAAAAGTCTGGCCTTAGACTACCTTTCTTTTCTAGCCTCATCACCTGCCACTCCTTGCTCTAGACAGTTCTTTTTTTCACAACTCCTCTGTGCCTTCTGATGTGCTCCTGCTGTCTAGAATGCCCTAAACACCTCGTCTCTTCCTGGAAAACTACTTCTTCAAGATACAGCTTAATTTTTGCCTTCCTGGAATTCTTCCTGACTCCCATAGATAGAATTAATTGCTCTTGCCTCTATTTTAATGGTATTTGTTTTTGCCTCTAACATATCATGTTATAATTAGTTTAGCAATCTTTGACAGCTAAGCTTTCAATAATAGAAACCAGTGTTTACTTCTGTATCCACTGAATGTACCAAGTATATGCCTGGCCAATAGTAAGAAAATAAATAATGATAGATGGTGGATAGATAGATAGATAGATGGAACAAAAGATAGATAAATTGAGTCAGCTTGCTAGCTGGGGTCTAGAAAAGGAAGCATAACACTCTTCCCCTACCCACCTTCTTGATTATCAGCAATAGGTATTACCTGAGTCTCTCTGAAATGTCTAGTCTCATGGAAGAACCAAATATATATATGTGTGTGTGTGTGTGTGTGTGTGTGTGTGTGTGTGTGTGTGTGTGTGTGTGTATCATGGTCCCTGACCTTAAGGATCTTATGTAATTGAACAGAAAACATTTACATGTGTGATATAGCTAGAAAGCAACATGAAATAGCATAATAGAGTGTTCAACAATTTAAAGTGGATTATAATGGCTATCAGAGTTCATTGAAAAGGAAACTATATTTTGTTCCTACTCTAAGGTATTAGGGCTACATGGCACAGCATTTCAGGCAACCGATGGCCCTAGAAGTACCCCCTATGTAGATTTCCAAAATGGCAACAAGAAACTAACAGCTACCAATATCATGGTGAGCAAGCAGTAAACTGCACAAATAATCCCCAAGCTGGCCTGTCAACGGAAAACTGAGTCATGCCTCCTTGAAGCATCTTTTTAAGCTTTTAGGCTCTCTTCCACATAGTAAGAATCCCTGTCCCTTTACCTCTTTTAGAGAACTTTTATAAAAAAATCCACTTATTCCTAAATACTTATAATGCTATGTTAGTTTCCAGTTGCTGCTCTAACACTGTCACTCATTTAGTGGCTTAAAACAACAGAAATTTATTCCCTTATAGTTCTGATGATCAGAAATCCAAGATGAGTCTTACAAGGCCAAAATCAACATGTCAGCAGGGCCATATCTCCTCTGGAGGCCATAGCTTTGACTATACGGACTTTGGCAGCAAAGTGATGTCTGCTTTTTAATACACTATCTAGGCTTGTCATAGCTTTTCATCCAAGGTGCAAGCGTCTTTTAATTTCATAGCTGTAGTCACTATCCACAGTGATTTTGGAGCCCAAGAAAATAAATCTGGCATTGTTTCCACTTTTTCCCTATCTATTTGCCATGAAATGATGGGACTAGGAGTTATGATCTTGGTTTTTTGAATGTTGGGTTTTAAGCTAGCTTTTTCACTCTCCTCTTTTACCTTCATCAAGAGACTCTTTAGCTCCTCTTCACTTTCTGCCATTAGAGTGGTATCATCTGCATGAGGTTGTTGGCATTTCTCCCAGCAATTTTGATTCCAGCTTATGATTCATCCAGCCCAACATATGTATGTGTGTGTGTTAGTCTCTCAGTTGTGTCCGACTCTTTGCAACCCCATGGACTGCAGCCCGCCAGGCTTCTCTGTCCATGAAATTCTCCAGGAAACAATACTGGAATGGGTAGCCATTCCCTTCACCAGGGATCTTCCTGATCCTGGGATTGAACCCAGGTCTCTAGCATTGCAGACAGATTCTTTACCATCTGAGCCACCAGGGAAGCCCAGTCCAACATGTAGTCAGATACAATTCAGCCAACAGTTGTTGAACTCCTAATATGAGCTGATACCTTGCTAGTTATTAAAGATAAAGATAGAACTAAAGTGAAAGTGAAGTCGCTCAATCAAGCCTGACTCTTTGCTATCCCATGAACAGTAGCCTGCTCTGTCCATGGGATTTTCTAGAGTACTGGAGTGGGTTGCCATTTCCTTCTCCAAAAGATAGGACTAAGGCAGTCCTGACTCTGAGGAGAAATAGTGAGGAGCTTAGTGTGCCCGGGCTGGCTAAAAAGTCTGATTGGTGAAGATGCCATGTCCCAATCCACAGGCACCTTTGAGGGGTGCAGGCTAATGGATGCCCCATCCAGTAAGAACCCTGAGGGTCATCTATCACCACTACCATCATCATCCCCAATCAACACTCCACCTTCACCTTCCTATCTGCTATTGAAATTCCCTTTCCAGCATCACTGCCTAGCATTCCCCAGACTCATAGTTTGAAGTGAAGTGAAGTGAAGTGAAGTCGCTCAGTCATGTCCGACTCTTTGCGACCCCATGGACTGTAGCCTACCAGGCTCCTCCATCCATGGGATTTTCCAGGCAAGAGTACTAGCTGCTGCAGCTGCTGCTAAGTCGCTTCAGTCGTGTCCGACTCTGTGTGACCCCATAGACGGCAGCCCACCAGGCTCCACCGTCCCTGGGATTCTCCAGTGTTCTTGCCTGGAGAATCCCAGGG
>ML660663.1:769403-783537 GCA_007570785.1 Antilocapra americana | reverse complement strand
AAGTCGCTTCAGTCGTGTCCGACTCTGTGTGACCCCATAGACGGCAGCCCACCAGGCTCCACCGTCCCTGGGATTCTCCAGGCAAGAACACTGGAGTGGGTTGCCATTTCCTTCTCCAGTGCATGAAAATGAAAAGTGAAAGTGAAGTGGCTCAGTCATGTCCAACTCTTTGCAACCCCATGGACTTTAGCCTACCAGGCTCCTCCGTCCATGAGCTTTTCCAGGCAAGAGTGCTGGAGTGGGGTACTAGAGTCAGTTGGTATTTCCTTCTCCAGGGGATCTTCCCAACCCAGGGATTGAACCCGGGTCTCCTGCATTGTAGGCAGACGTTTTACCATCTGAGCCACCAGGGAAGTCATAGTTTACACACAAGCAGAAACTAAGACACTAAGCTCAACAGAGCTGAGGGGGAGGCACTGTGTTCCAAGCAGGTTTTGTTGAAGTATTAAGTCTGTATTGATAGCTCAGTGTTCCAAGGCAAGAAAGTGTAAGCCAGGCAGATACAAGAGAAAAAGATAAGGAAAAGGGAACTGAATATGCAAAGGTAGAAAGGCAGAATAAAATTTGTAAGAGAGTTGTTAAGAGTTAAGTATGGCTGAGGCAGAGAGTTTGTATGTGCCAGTGGCAAGATATAAGGCTGGGAACTTAGATGAGGCCAGATCCTTAAGGACCTTGTGTACTGTACTGAAGTGTTTCGGCTTTATCCTGAAGGCAGTGGGGAGCCAGAAAAGATCATTAAGCAGGGAAGTGACACAATCAGATATTTCTTTTACAAAAATAACCCTGGCTGCAGTGTGGAGGATTAAATCCAGGGGATGAGAGTAGAGGCAGGAAGACGGGTTAGAAGGCTGGTGTAGTCAGCCAGGAGGGCAATAATGAGGGCAGTGGCAAAGGAAACAGGAAGGAGGAGCCAGAGGAGGATTTATGAAAAGAATCATCAGGGAGAGGAAGACAGAATAATAAAAACTAACAGTAAGGTTTCCAGTTTGAAAAATTGTAGAATTTCAGGAGGAAAACTGGGTTTCAGGGATGATGATGAATTCATTTTTGATGATGGCTCTGCTTTGGAGTACCTGAGAGGTAGAAAGACACCTGGTAAGCAGTTGGTTCTAAGAGTCTGGAGTGCAGCTGAGTGATCCGGCCCTGAACAAGAATCGTATGTGAAAGCAACAGTCCTTAATTCAACAAATATTTATTGAGTGCCTAAATGTCTTATACACTAGCAGAGGTTCCTGAGTTCCCTGGAGTTACAGAGATGAATAGGACAGTCTCTGCCTTCCAAGATTCCTGCCTCTTCGGGAAAATAGATATAGAAACAGACAACAATAAGACAGCAATAGAGGTCTGCACAGGACATTGTTTTGGGAACACTGACAAGAAACACTTAACCAGATGGAAAAGAGGGAAGGCCTCGTAGATTAATTGCTATCTCAGCTGAATCTTAAAAAACAGGAGCTCAGGTCATATACTCAGTTGTGTCCACCTCTTTGTGACCCCATGGACTACAACACACCAGGCTTCCCTGTCCATCACCAATTCCCACAGCTTGCTCCAACTCATGTCCATCGAGTCAGTGATGCCATCCAACCCTCTCATCCTTTGTCATCCCCTTCTACTCCTGTCTTCAATCTTTCCCAGTTTCAGGGTCTTTCCCAATGAGTCTGTTCTTCACATCAGATGGCCAAAGCATTGGAGTTTCAGCTTCAACATCAGTCCTTCCAATGAATGTCCTTTAGGATGGACTGGCTGGATCTCCTTGCAGTCCAAGGGACTCTCAAGAGTCTTCTCCAACACCACAGTTCAAAAGCATTAGCTTTTCAATGCTCAACCTTCTTTATGGCCCAACTGTCACATCCATACATGACTACTGGAAAAACCATAGCTTTGATTATATGGACCTTTGTTGGCAAAGTAATGTCTCTGCTTTCTAATATGCTGTCTAGGCTGATCATAGCTTTTCTTCCAAGGAGCAAGCATCTTTTAATTTCATGGCTGTAGTCCCCATCTGCAGTGATTTTGGAACCCAAGAAAATTAAGTCTGTCACTATTTCCATTGTTGCCCCATCTATTTACCATGAAGTGATGGGACTGGATGCCATGATCTTCATTTTATGAATGTTGAGTATTAAGTCAGCTTTTTTACTCTTCTCTTTCACTTTCATCAAGAGGCTCTTTAGTTCTTCACTTTCTGCCATAAGGGTGGTGTCATCTGTGTATATGAGGTTATTGATGTTTCTCCTAGCAATCTTGATTCCAGCTTGTGATCCTCCAGCCCAGCATTTCTCATGATGTACTGTGCATATAAGTTAAATAAGCAGGGTGACAATATACAGCCTTGCCGTATTCCTTTTCCTATTTGGAACTAGTCTATTGTTCCATGTCCAGTTCTAACTGTTGCTTCTTGACCTGCATACAGATTTCTCAGGAGGCAGGTCAGGTTGTCTGGTATTCCCATCTATTGAAAAATTTTCCCCAGTTTGTTGTGGTCCACACAGTCAAAGGCATAGTCAATAAAGCAGAAGTAGATGTTTTTCTGGAACTCTCTTGCTTTTTCTATGATCCAATGAATGTTGGCAATTTGATCTCTGGCTCCTCTGCCTTTTCTAAATCCAGCTTGAACATCTGGAACTTCTCGGTTCCCATACTGTTGAAGCCTGGCTTGAAAATTTTTGAGCATTACTTTGCTAGCAAGTGAGATACGTGTAATTGTGCAGTAGTTTGAACATTCTTTGGCATAGCCTTTCTTTGGGATTGGAATGAAAACTGAACTTTTCCAGCCCTCTGGCCATTGCTGAGTTTTCCAAATTTGCTGTCATATTGGGTGCAGCACTTTCACAGCATCATCTTTCAGGATTTGGAATAGCTCAACTGGAGTTCCATCACCTCTGCTAGCTTTGTTCATAGTGATGCTTCCTAAGGGCCACTTGACTTCACACACCAGGATGTCTGGCTCTAGGTGAGTGCATGGTTACCTGGATCATGAAGATCTTTTTTTAATAGTTCTTCCTTAAGTCCTTGCTACCTCTTAATATCTTCTGCTTCTGTTAGGTCCATACCATTTATGTCCTTTATTGTGACCTTCTTTGCATGAAATGTTCTGTTGGTATCTCTAATTTTCTTGAAGAGATCTCTAGTCTTTTCCATTCTATAGTTTTCCTCTATTTCTTTGCATTGATTACTGAGGAAGGCTTCTTATCTCTCCTTGCTATTCTTTGGAACGCTGCATTCAGATGGGTTTATCTTTCCTTTTCCCCTTTGCTAAAACATGAGTTTACCATACAAAAATAGAGACAGAAAATGCCAGCAAAGGGTACAGCAAAAGCAAAGTCAAGGACACTGGGGAAACACACAGTATAGCATTTCAGTATTGCTAGAGTACAAAACATCAGAGATGAAACTAGAGTACATAAGTGCTGGGTTATGGAGGCCCTTATCTGCCATGTTCAGGTGGTTTGAGCCATCAGCAGTGGGGAACCAGTGAGGTTCTAAGGAGAATGACATGGTCACTGCATAGAAATAGGTGACTCTGTTGGCTGTGTTTCCTTTCCTATGATACAAACTCCATGAGGACAAGAATTTTTGTCTCAGTGCCTAGAAAAGAGAGCATCTAGCTGACACTCAATAGATATTTGTTAAATGAGGGAATTAACACAGAGCATCAGTGTGAGCTATGATCAAACTAGATGGCGTATTAAAAAGCAGAGACATTACTTTGCCGACAAAGGTCCATCTAGTCAAAGCTATGGTTTTTCCAGTAGTCATGTGTGGATGTGAGAGTTGGACTATAAAGAAAGCTGAGGGCTGAAGAATTGATACTTTTGAACTGTGGTGTTGGAGAAGACTCTTGAGAGTCCCTTGAACTTCAAGGATATCCAACCAGTCCATCTTAAAGGAAATCAGTCCTGAATATTCATTGGAAGGACTGATGCTGAAACTGAAACTCTAATACTTTGCCTACCTAATGCGAAGAACTGACTCAGTGGAAAAACCCCTGATGCTGGGAAAGATTGAAGGCAGGAGGAGAAGGGAACAACAGAATGAGATGGTTGGATGGTGTCACCAACTCGATGGACATGAGTTTGAGCAAGCTGTGGGAGCTGGAGTTGGACAGGGAAGCCTGGCATGCTGCAGTCCATGGGGTCACAAAAGAGTTGGACATGACTGAGTAACTGAACTGAACCAAACTGATCAGTATGAGAGACCAGGATTAAAGGCAGAGAGCTTGTAACAATAATCTGGAGTGTAAATGATTAAGGTCTGGTCTGAGTTTGGCAGTGGGAGATGTGAAGAAGGTGCTAGAGTCAAGAATTATGTATTTAGCTTTGTTCTAGGTAGATGGTGGCACCTGTAATGATTTTATCCTCCTTTCAATTTAATATACTGACAACCTGCTATGTCCTGGATTCTTCTAGATGCCAAAAATGCAAAGATAATTAAGATATATGCCGTGCTCTTAGGAATCTCTCAGTTTAGTAGGGTGGACAGACCAAACTGTGAAAGGACAGATGTGATACAATGTATGTATTATGTGTTTTTTCTATGATGAGTTCTGGACAGGTGGGAGCACCATGTGGAAATGGCTAACCCACTTGGGGAAAGGCTTCATGGTCATGCATTTGAGTTGGTTGTCAGACATTGAAAAGGGTGTTGCCAGGCAGAGCAGGGTGAGTATGGAATTTGGGGTGAAGAATCACATGCAGATATATAGAAGTATGAAAGGATCTGGTCATGTTCCAGGATGAATGAGAAGCTGGTTGTGGCTCCACTACAGGGATGGCAAATAAGTTTTACGTCATGTGCTAACTGCATTTGATTAGCAGTAGCTCCCAATCAAGTTATCACTGTCTACCTATCACTGTCAAAGCTAGAAATACAGGCCTCCATGATCCCCACATCTTGCTGATTCTACTTCCTAAATGGTTTTTGACTCCAACCCCTTCTTTGTACCTTCCACTGACAGTCTTAGGCTAGGCATTCATTTATGAAAGTGTTGTATTAATAAGGATTCTGACGCCTTGTCTGGGGTTAATGGGAAAGAATAACATGATCAATTGGCAACGTCTGCCATGGGTATTAAAAAGAGGAATGGCAAGTTTGTGTTTCACATCCCTGGGCTAGAGGGTATGAAGCTGGAAATGGCAATAAGTGATACCTTAAGAGTACTGTTTCAAGACTTGAGATTAAAGCATTATGAGCTAGAGGTGTTCAGTTGATAAGTAGACAGAGAGCGCAGAAGATAGATAGATTTTTGGAATTATCAGTGAACAGAGCAGAGGTGGATGAACTTTTTCTGTAATGGTCCAAATAGTAAATGTTTTAGACTTTGTAGGCCACAAGGTGTCTGTTGTACTTATTCAACTTTGTGGTTTTAGTTTTGAGCTACCATAGACAAAGTTTAAATGAATGGATATATGGTGTTCTGATAAAACTTTATTAACAAAAACACATCAGGCTGGGTTTGGCCTGTGGACTATAATGTAGATGATATACAGCATACAGTCACACGGTGTAATACAGTATAGTTAGCACCAGACAAGACGGGTTTCAGTCCCAGCTTTACATACTAATTTTGTGACTTTGAACAAATCAGTTAAACTTTCTTGACTGTTTCTCCCTCCATAAAGTGGATGGAGCTTCATGCTAGTACCAGCTTTACTTAATTCCTGTGAGAAATAACTGAGCTAGTCCATATAAGCACTAATACAGTACCTGGCTCATAGTAAATGTGCAATAAATGTTTGCAGTTATTCATAGCATCATTACTATCAGGATCATTCATATTGTTAGGGATTTCAGTTAAAATCACAAGAATGGATAAGATCACTGAGAAAAAGTAGGTTGTGCAGAAATGAAAAGAGAGCATAAACATTTAAGGGGCAAACGGAGAGGAAGAAGCCAGAGGAGGAACTGATAGCATTGTAGAAGGAGCCTCAGAAAGAAGTAGTGTACAAGAATCTCAGGAAGGAAACTTGTTTTAAGAAAAGGATGAGAGGCAAAAGTCATCCATCTACATTAGAAAAATGAATAAAGGATTGAAATTGCAGTTATCCAAAGACATATAAAAGGACAATAAACTTATAAAAAGTTGTTCATCTTCACTGATAATCAAAGACATGAAAGCAAAATCATGCATTTTTCTTGTTCATCTATGATATTGGCAAAGATTTAAAAGATAGAGCAGTGTTACCAAGGCTACAAGGAAACTCTTGTGTACTTGCTGGTGAGAATGTAAATTCTTTTAGACTTCCCAAAGAACAGTTTAGCAGTATGTATCAAAATAAAAATAATAAACATATTCTATGAGACAACAATCTTACTTCTGGGAATTTACCCCAAAGGGGATAAAAAATTGTACAAATGGATTTTTAAAATACATTTAGCAACATTGTTCCCCACATCAGGATAGCAAAAACAACCTAAAATATTCAACAGTAGGAAAATTATTATGGCAGATACAAACAACAGAATAGTATTCAGCCTTTAAAAATTATAACATGGCTCTATACTTATTGACATGGAAATATCCATTAGAATATGTCCATGACATATTATGGGAGGTTATAAAGCAGCAATGTAATATTTTCTTCATTAAATAAAACTTTGCTTCCTACCAAACAATGGTTTTGTTTTTTTCCCCTGGAAGTGAGATTTCAGGTCATTGTACTTTTTGTTAAAGTTTGCATAGTTGAGCATATTTTATTGAGCATGTGTCATTTATAGAAACAGTAACAAGTATTTTGCTGGTGAATCAGATCTCTGAAAAAAAATAAAGCCCTAACTTTGTAGTATTTGATAATTTCAATTATATAAATAATCCCAGGGGCTTCCAAAATTCCTGAATATTGGATACTCAGATATCCCTAGCTGGCTTTAACACAGCACTGGCAATAACTATTTCACACAAAATAAAGAATCAGGGTATGTTTACCCGTGTCAGGTGCTGATCAAGTAAGATGAATAGTAAAGGTTACCTGTCACTGGTAAACCTGGTAAAAGGAGTTTAAGTGGAACAGACAGTTGCAAAGTAAATGGGAAAGAAGGAAGTAGAGAAAGCAAGCAATTTTGTAGAAAACCAAAGGAAAGAAATGGTCACTTGAAGAAGATAGTCAAGGAAAGTTTAACTGGGCAGGGTGAGGTGATGTTTGGGAAGAAAGACCAAACAGAGAAAAAGTAAGAACTTTTTCATTTCTTACTTTTGAATAACCTTTAGAGTTCACAGCATGTACACGAATGTTCTTGAAAGAACCCCTAGAACTTGGTGTTATTATCATCCCATTGTATGTATAGGGAATCTGAGACTCAGAAAGGAGAAGTGGCTTACCCCAGGTGTCACATATAGTGAGCCATATTTGTGTGTGCCTGTTGGATGTCACCCACTAGTTAAGCCTTGAAAATACCAAGATGGAGAAAATGTGGCCACTAGCACGTATACCCCAACCTTTCTTCAACCTAGGTCTTCTCTCTCATGATTTTAGGTTCTTTTTCTGCTCGTCTTAGGTAGGTCATGAAACTGGATATGGACTATTTGTTCCTGCTTGGGAGAAGAGAAGAAAGTGTAGCATGGGAGGGCAAAAGGTTATTTAGTGACTATGAAGTTGAGTCTGTTGCGGACTGAGAAGGGTCTGTGAGATCGGCAGTCAAATGATCACTGGTATAATTTTCGGTGCTGTTAAAAGAGCAGACTGAAGAGCAAATGAACAGTGGAAAAATAAGGCTGTAGAGAAAAAGGTTTAGAGAGAAAGAGAAAAGGGAAGCTATAGATGAGGTTTAGTAAAATATGGATAATTTTTAAAGCACTGCTCACATTATCCCAAATTTGGCCAGTGAGAGCCCTGTCAAGCCAGCTCCTATGTGTTTTATACATGACCCCATCAGTTCTCTAGTGCATCTTTGCTTTCTGGTGTACAAAGTTCCCACAGCTAACACTTAACTTTCCCTGCCCCTGGTCTAAAATCAGCCAGTTCTCTCAGGAGCTCTGGTTCCTGTTAAGAGGAAATGGTATTTAAGTACCACAAGCTAGGCACTAGATATGCTCAATGCTACTGATGTGCATTGCTTTTAGGTCTTTTCTGTAGAATGGGCTAGGAAATGTATTTTTTTAGAAATTGTGAAAGTATTAATGGAATTGGATTATAGCAGTAAAATAACAATGATAATGATAATAATAATCTATTACCCCATAACAATATTCTGAAAGGTGAAGGGGGAGAAAGATCTTCCAGAAGAATACTAGCTAATAAATGTAGAAGGAAGATAGAATAGAAAATCACTGTTTTGCAGCCCCCAGTCGAATAATTGATTTTGGCAAAGATCATCAAATGGCTGCTAAAGCCATTGGGTAAAAAATACTTGTGGGGCAGGATATTCACTCAGTCTCAAATTACCACTCCATAGATTCCTTGATAATTACAAAGGGGGAAATGTACATTTACAATGGGAAAATCTGGCAGTCACTAGGTTAAACAAGTGATTAAACCCAGCATTGTCAATACCAGGACAACCTGACATTGTGCCTCCTGATGTGATGTAATAAGAAGTACAGAACACCATTTATGAAATATCCTTGCCAAAAATGTTTAACCTGGAGTCTAAATATGAACAAATACTTAGACAAACCCAGAATGTAGGACATTCAATAAGTCAACTGGCCTGGACGCTTCAAAAAGCCATTATGAAAAACAAAAGAAGGTAGATGAATTGTTCTAGATTAAAAGAGAACAATGAGCTCTAACAATCAAAGGCAGTCTGTCAACCTTGAGTGGAGTCTGAACTGAGGAGATGGTGGATCACAAACAGCTATGAAAGATGTTTTTTGGAATAATTTGCTAAATTTTAATATGGAATATACTTTAGATGACATTATATTGAATTAATGTTGATTTTTTCCTGGGTGTGATAATTTCAAAATTATTCTCTTTTACACTAGAACAATTCATCTAACTTCTTTTGTTTTTCATAATGATGGCTTTTTGAAGAGACAAGGCAAGTTGACTTATTGACTGTCCCATGCATGCTGAAGTATTTGGGAGTGAAGTATCTTCATATTTGTGTCTTACTTTCGGATGGCTCAGCATAGTAGGAAAGAGAAAGAGAGAGAGAGAGCATGCACACATATAGGTACATGTGTGTGCATGTGCTTGCATGTTTTGTTTAGAAAGAGAACAAATGTGGAAATTAGAAGCAATTTGTTAATCTAGCTGAAAGATACATGACTACTCATTGTCCTATCCGTTCAACTGTTTTGTAGGTTTGCAAGTTTTTGAAATGAGGAGTTACACACTTCTTTTTAAAGCTGAAAATGTATGGTGAAATTGAGCAAGTGGTGTTGGGACATTGGATCCACAGATACAAAAAGATGATATTAAACCCTTACTTCATACTATACATAAAATTATTTCAAAGTGAATGAAACCCAAATGAAAGAGCTAAAACTATAAAACTTTTAGAATAAAATAGAAAATCTTTTGAGACTTTGGTAAGGCAACAACAAAAGTGTGATCCATAAAACAAAAACATGATAAACTGGACTTCATCAAAATTAAAAACTTCAAAAGACACCATTATAATAATGAAAAGACAAGTCATAAACTAAGGAAAATATCTGCAAATTACATATCTGATAAAGGTCTCATATCTATAGAGGTCTTTGTATAATACACAAAAAACTCTTATAATTCAGTAAGACAAACAACCCAATTTTAAAATGGGCAAAAGATTAGAATAGACATTTCACCAAAAAATATATATATGAACAGTTAATAAACACATGAGAAAATGCTCAATATCACTAATCATTAGGGAAGTACAAAGTAGAATCATAATGAGATACTACTAAATATCCACAAGAATGATTATAACAAAAATACAGACAATAAATGTTGAGAAATAAGCAACCTCATACATTGCTGGTGGGAATATAGAGTGGTGCAGCCACTTTGGGGAACATTTTAATACTTTCTTAAGAAGTTAAATATAAATTCCACTCCTGGTAGAAATAAAAACATATATCTACACAAAAACACATGAATGTTCATAGAAGTTCTATTCTGTTTGGTTATTAATAATAACCAAATAGTGAAAAAAACTCAAATGTTCATCAACTAGTGCATGGATAAACAAAATGTGGTATATCTGTATAGAAATAATATTCAGGGATTTTAAAACTAATAAAAAACTGATACATGCTGCAGTATGAATGACCTCAATAGCATGCTTAGCAATCATGCTCACAAGATATTTATCCAGTTGAATTGAAAACTTAATGTCCATACAAAAATATGCACACAGTTTTTTGATAGCAACTTTATTCATAATTGCCAAAATCTAGAGGCAACCAAGAAGTCCATCAATAGATAAATGGATGAGCAAACTCTTACATCCTTACAATGGAATATTATCAGCAAGAAAAAATGAGCTATCCTGTATTGTAGAATTGAAATTAGCTAAGAGTAGAACTTAAATATTCTCACAAAAAGATAATAATAAATAAATATGTGAGATGATGTATGGGTTAGTTAGGTGGGTACAGTCCTTTCATAATGTACACATATATCAAATCACCATGATGTACACTTTAAATACCTTACAATTCTATGTCAGTCAGAGCTCAGTAAAGCTGATTTTTTTAATGATCTATCAAGCCATGAAAAGACATGTAGAAAATTTAAATGCATATTGCTAAGTGACAGAAGCCAGTCTGAAAAGACTACAGACTGTATGATTCCAACTATATGACATATTGGAAAAGGCAAAACTAGAGAGGCAGTAAAATAAAATGATAGGTGATTGCCACCAACCTGGAGGAGAGAGGATGAACAATTAGGTGGAAAATGGGATTTTTAGGGCAGTGAAACTTTATGATTCTGTAATGGTGGGTACATGACATCATATGTTTGTATATATAACTGTACAACACTAACAGTGAACCCTAATGTAAGCTATTATTTTATTTAATAGTAATATGTCAATATTGTAACAAATGTAGCATGCTAATGCATGATGTTAATAAGGGAAACTGTATTCTGGAGAGAGAATATATGGGAATTCTCTGTCCTGTCTGTTCTATTTTTCTATAAAACTAAAACTATTCGTGAACTATTAAATAGAAAACACATTATGCTAAGTAAAAGAAGCCACATAGAAAAGATCACATATGTATGATTCCATTTATGTGATATGTCCAGAAAGACTAATTTATAGAGACAGAAACCAAAAAAGTGGTTGGACTGGGGTAGAAACAGGGATTAACTATAAATAAGCATGAGGAGCCTTACTGGGATGAAAATGTTCTAAAAGTGGGTTTCAGTGCTGGTTGCCCAGCTCAGTAAATTTATTAAAACTCATTGCATTGTATACTTAACATAATACTTTATGGTATTTAAATTATACCTCGATAAAGTTGCAAACATATTTATTTGATCTCACAATTTTAAAATGTTTATTATACATTAGTTCCTTATAACTGAGTCATGTAAATAATGTGTAGTGAGATCCCATGTTGAGTGATCAGAAAACTTAATATGCTTAAGGTGTCAGTACTCCTGAGTTGATCCACAGATTCAACACAATCTCTGCCAAAATACAAGCTGACGTTTTGTAAAAAATTAACAAGTTTATCCTAAAATTTTTATGGAAATGCAAGAGACCTAAAATAGCCAAATCTTGAAAAAGAACAAAGTTGGAGGATTCATGTTGTAATCAAGATAGTGTGATACTGGTGTAAGAACAGGCATATAGATCAGTGGAATAGAATTGAGAATTCAGAAATAAACCCTCACGTTTATGGTCAATTGATTTTTGACAAAGATACTAAGACAATTCAATAAGGAAAGAACACTTCCTTCAGCAAATAATGATGGGGCAAGTGGATTCACATGCAAAAGAATGAATTTGGACCTCTATTTTATACTATACTTAAAAATTAACTTAGAATGGTTTATAGATGTAATGTGAAAGCTAAAACTATAAATTCTTAGGAATAAGCATAGGAGTAAATCTTCATAAAGTTGGCTAGCTAAAACCTTCTTAGGTACATCACCAAAAGCACAGGCAATAAAAGAAAAATAAATAAATAAATTGACTTCATCAAAATTAGGTTATCTGGGGCTTCAAAGAACCGTATCAAGAAAGTGAAAAGACAACCAACAGAATGGGAGAAAAAAGTTTCAAATCATATATCTGATTAGAGGTTTGCGTTCAGAATTTATAAAGAACTCTTGCAGCTTAGTAATAAAAAAAGACCCAATTCAAATATGGACAAAGGATTTGAATATGTTTCTCTAAAGAAGATATACAAATAGCAAAAAAAAACTATAAAACCCTCATTGCTCATTAGAAAGATGCAAACCAAAAGCACAATGATGTACCACTTCACACCCATGAGGATGGCTAAAATCAAAGGATAGATAACAGATGCAAGTGAGGACAGGTAGGATGTTGGTGGAAATGTAAATTAGTGCAGCCAATTTGGAAAACAATTTGGCGGTTCCTCAAAAGCAAAACCATCCCCAAGAAAAAGAAATGTAGAAAGGCATTGTCTGAGGAGGCCTTAGAAATAGCTGAGAAAAGAAGATAAGTGAAAGGCAGAAAAGGAAAGATATACTCATCTGAAGCAGAGTTCCAAAGAATAGCAAGGAGGGATAAGAAAGCCTTCTGCAGTGATCAATGCAAAAAATAGAGGAAAACAATAGAATGAGAAACACTAGAGATCTCTTCAATAAAATTAGAGATACCAAGGGAACGTTTCATGCAAAGATGGGCACAGTAAAGGACAGAAATAGTATGGGCCTAACATAAGCAGAAGATATTAAGAAGAGGTGGCAAGAATACATGGAAGAACTATACAAAAAAGATCTTAATGAGCTGGATAACCACAGTGGTGTGATCACTCACCTACAGCCTGACATCCTGGCATGTGAAGTTATGTGGGCCTCAGGAAACATCACTATGAACAAAGCTAGTGGAGGTGATGAAACTCCAGCTGAACTATTTCAAATCCTAAAAGATGATGCTGTGAAAGTGCTGCTCTCAATATGCTAGAAAATATGGAAAACTCAGCAATGGCCACAGGACTGGAAAAGTTCAGTTTTCATTCCAGTCCCAAAGAAGGGCAATGCCAATGAGTGTCCAAACTACTGCACAATTACAATTATCTCACATGCTAGCAAAGTAATGCTCAAAATTCTTCAAGCTAAGCAGGCTTCAACAGTATGTGAACTGAGAACTTCCAGATATCCAAGCTGGGTGTAGAAAAGGCAGAGGAACCAGAGATGAAATTTCCAGCATCCATTCCATCATAGAAAAACCTATAGAATTCCAGAAGAACATATACTTCTGCTTCATTGACCATGCTATAGCCTTTGACTGTGCCAGTTCAGTTCAGTCGCTCAGTCGTGTCTGACTCTTTGAGACCCCATGAACCACAGCACGCCAGGCCTCTCTGTCCATCACCAACTCCTGGAGTCCACCCAAACCCATGTTCATCAAGTCAGTGATGCCATCCAACCATCTCATCCTCTGTCGTCCCCTTCTCCTGCCCTCAATCTTTCCCAGCATCAGGGTCTTTTCAAATGAGTCAGCTCTTCACATCAGGTGGCCGAAGTATTGGAGTTTCAGCTTCAACTTATTAGTCCTTCCAATGAACACCCAGGACTGATCTCCTTTATAATGAACTGGTTGGATCTCCTTGCAGTCCAAAGGACTCTCAAGAGTCTTCTCCAACACCACAGTTCAAAAGTATCAATTCATCGGTGCTCAGCTTTCTTTAGAGTCCAACGCTCACATCCATGCATGACCATTGGAAAAACCATAGCCTTGACTAGACAAAAATTTTGCCAAAGTAATGTCTCTGCTTTTCAATGTGCTGTCTAGGTTGGTCATAACTTTACTTCCAAGGAGTAAGTGTCTTTAAATTTCATTGCTACAATCACCATCTGCAGTGATTTTGGAACCCAGAAAATTAAAGTCAGCCAGTTTCCACTGTTTCCCCATCTATTTGCCATGAAGTGATGGGACCAGATGCCATGATCTTAGTTTTCTGAATGTTGAGCTTTAAGCCAACTTTTTCACTCTCCTCTTTCATTTTCATCAAGAGGCTCTTTTGTTCTTCTTCACTTTCTGCCATAAGGGTGGTGTC
>ML660663.1:753406-769003 GCA_007570785.1 Antilocapra americana | reverse complement strand
AGGCAGGTAAGGTGGTTTGATATTCCCATCTCTTTAAGAATTTTCCACAGTTTATTGTGATCCACACAGTCAAAGGCTTTGGCATAGTCAATAGAGCAGACAGAAATAGATGTTTTTCTGGAACTCTCTTGCTTTTTCAATGATCCAGTGGATGTTGGCCATTTAATCTCTGATTCCTCTGCCTTTTCTAAAACCAGCTTGAACATCTGGATGTTCTCAGTTTATGTGTTATTGAAGCCTGGCTTGGAGAATTTTGAGCATAATTTTGCTAGTGTATGAATGAGTACAACAGTGTGGTAGTTTGAACATTCTTTGGCATTGCCTTTCTTTGGGATTGGAATGAAAACTGACCTTTTCCAGTCCTGTGGCCACTGCTGAGCTTTCCAAATTTGCTGGCATATTGAGTGCAGCACTTTCACAGCATCATCTTTCAGGATTTGAAACAGCTCAACTGGAATTCCATCACCTCCACTAGCTTTATTTGTAATGATACTTCCTAAGGCCCACTTGACTTCACATTCCGGAATGTCTGGCTCTAGGTGAGTGATCACACTATCGTGATTATCTGGGTCGTGAAGGTCTGTTTTTGTACAGTTCTTCTGTGTATTCTTGCCACCTCTTCTTAATATCTTCTGCTTCTGTTAGGTCCCTACCATGGGCTTTATTGAGCCCATCTTTGCTTGAAATATTCCCTTGACTGTGTAGATCACAACAAACTGTGGAAAAGTCTGAAAGAGATGGGAGTATCAGACCACCTTACCTGCCTTCTGAGAAACATGTATGCAGGTCAAGAAGCTACAGTTAGAACCAGACATGGAACAACAGACTGGTTCAAAATTGGGAAAGGAGTGTGTCAAGGCTGTATATTGTCATCCTACTTATTTAACTTTTATGCAGTATACATTGTATGAAATGTCATGCTGGGTGAAGCTCAAGCTGGAATCAAGATTGCAGGGAGAAATATCAATAACCTCAGATATGTAGATGACACCACACTTATGGCAGAAAGCAAAGGGAAACTAAAGAATCTCTTGATGTAATTGAAAAAAGAGGGCAAAAAAGCTGGCTTAAAACTCAACATTCAAAAAGCCAGGATCATGGCATCTAATCCCATCCCTTCACAGCAAATAGATGGGGAAAGAATGGAAACAGTGACAGACTTTGTTTTCTTGGGCTCCAAAATTGCTGCAGACAGTGACTGCAGCCATGAAATTAAAAGACACCTGCTCCTTGGAAGAAAAGCTTTGATGAACCTAGACAGTGTATTAAAAAGCAGGGACATTACTTGCTTACAAAGTTCCATATAGACAAAGCTGTTTTTTCCAGTAGTCATGTACAGATGTGAGAGCTGGACAGTAAAAGAGGCCGAGCACTGAAGAATTGATGCCTTTGATCTGTGGTGCTAGAGAAGACTCTTGAAAATCCATTAGATAGCAAGGAGATCAAACCACTCAATCCTAAAGGAAATCAACCCTGAATATTCCCTGGAAGGACAGATGCTGAAGCTGAAGCTGCAATATTTTGGCCACCTGATGAGAAGGGCCAACTCATTGGAAAGACCCTGATGCTGGGAAAGATTGAAGGCAGGTGGAGAAGAGGACAACAGTGGATGAGGTGGTTGGATGACATTACTGACTCAGTGGACATGAGTTCAGGCAAGCTGCGGGAGTTGGTGATAGACCGGGAAACCTGGCGTGTAGCAGTTCATGGGGTCACAAAGAATCAGACAAGACTGAGCAACTGAACAACAACAAAAGCAAGCCATGTAACTGCAGACATGCACACCATTATCCTTTTGATATTTCTTAGGAATAACAAGAAGGCCACTGTGTCTGGAACAGAGTAATGGGGACAGTGGTGGGATAGGACCCAGAAGTTGACAGGGGCTCCACCATGCAAGACTTTGTGGACCATGATAGGACTTTGGATTTTATTATGAACATGATGGACTTTTGAGCAGGGTGTTGGGACTTGGTGAGTTTGTGGTATCCATTGTAAGGAGTGAGAAAGAAACAATTAGAAGTCAGTGATGACTAAGCAGCCTTGAAAGCCCACCTGAGACTGGGAACCATTATTGAGTGATGGTATAAGTATGCAGTTATGGGGTTTATTCCAACAGCTCTTGGTCATCCTCACTTTGGGAGCAGAATAAACATTTGAGTGGTCAAACTGATTTAAAGTTGGGATTTAAAGTTCAGATGCTAGAATGAAATTGCCTAATGTGGTTTACCATGGTAAACTAAGTCATAAGTATTAATAAGTGATCAGGTAGGTTCTTATAGAGAAAAATTGAATGCTCAGGAGCCCTTGAGGAAGAAAGTACTATATTTCTGCCTTTTGCCTTCTTTCACAACTGCTGTTGGCAATTGCTGTAAGCAATTAGAAGCAATTAATTTAGTGAAAAGAACATTAAGAGTCAGGAGACTCAAATATGAGCCTCAGCTCTTCCAGTGCCCATGACACCAGGATAAATTGTCACATCTGCCAGCTATGAGAAAGCTAAAGAAGTCATCTTTCTTGGTTAAATCTTTCCAAGAAATTTGCTTTGTACCATTAAATAAAACACTTCAACTTTTCTTGGCAGTAGTTCTCCTGAATTTCCTCTTTCCTACCAAATTTCACCATTTTGCCTTGTGCTAATGATTACTTTTACAATATCTCATCATAGAAGAAAACGTAATTCATATCAAATGCTATACCTGCTCTGCTCAGAACCCTCCTATGGCTTCCCATCTCATTGAGAACCAAGTCCATACTCCTTGTGATAGCCCCTGTGATTTGGTCCCTTTGGGACTCATTTTGTGCCATTCTCCTTCATTAACTGTGTCCTAGCCACGCTGGCCTTTCTGCTTCTCAAATAGGCTAAGGGAGTTCTTTCCTGGCTCAGAGCTTTTACAGTGCTGTTCTCTCCGCCTGAAAGACTTCTCCATCTCTGTATGGGTGAGTTTCTTTTCACTTTACAGGTCTCTGTTTAAACATCACCTATTCAGAGAAGCTTTCCTGACCAACCTATATGAGGTAGCCCCCATCCGCACCCCATTACTCTCTATCACATTACTATGTGCTATTTTTGTAATATTGCTTGTCACAATATGTTGTTTTCTTGTTTGCTTCTGTATTTTTCCATCTGCTTCCACATCCCCACCCCCGACACACTGAAGTCCTTGAGAATAAGCTCTTATCTGTATTATCTGTTCATCATTATTCCCAGAGTATAGAACAGAGTGAGTGCTCAGTACAGATGTGTGTGTCAAAGGAGGAAGGAAGAGAGAAGCCTCTTTTGTTACCTGTGCCAAATAAGTAATCCCTCATTAAGATTATTATTCAAGATTTTTAGAGCAATGAAAATACTCTGTATGATACCATATGATGAATGCTTATTATTATACAGTTGTCCAAATCCGTAGAATGTAGAACATTAGTAAACTATGGGTTTTGAGTAATCATGCTGTGTCTGTGAGTTCATTAGTTGTAACAAACCCATCACTCTAGTGAAAGATGTTGATAGGAGTGGGCTATGCATGTGTGAGAGAAAGGGTTGTAGGGAACATCTTTGTACGTTCCTGTCAATTTTGCTGTAAATTTTAAAGTACTACAAAAACTGTCTTCATGAAAAAATTAAAATTAAGAATTAGATACAGCTCTGGGAAAAAATATTCCTCAAACTCTTAGTTATTTGTGTTTCCTTCTACTGGACTCTTCTGTAAGTGGGATAAAATCTTGATTTCCTAGCTAATCTGGAATACTAGAAGATTATCAATTTTTTTATAATTTTGTAAATTTACTTTTATTGAAGTGTAGTTGATTAACAATGTTGTGTTTTGGGTGTACAGAAAAGTGATCAGTTACAGATACATATATATCTTTTTTCAGATTCTTTTTCTTTATAGATTATTACAAATAAGGAGGATTATCGTACTATGGACTTTCAGAGTCAGAAAGAACTAGAGGTCACCTAGCTTAACCTCTCTCTCCATGTAGACACCTTTTCTACAGCATAGATCCCAGGAATTCTTTAGAGGTGCTTCAGTAGCCACTATAGGAGGTAAAGGGTTTACTAAATATATAGGGTTCGGATCCCCAGGTGACCATACGCTACTCACACTTTGGCCAGAGTATTGCTAGTTTTGTTTGCTTTATATACTGGGATTCCACATAAATTTTCATTTGAAAAAAAATTCTGCTGCTTAAGAAAAGTTTAAAAACTACTGATCTGACCTCTGCCCAAACATGCACACCTACTAGGAACTTGCTGTCCCGATATTCCTTCATGCTGTTTCCATATCTCTGTCTTCAATATTTAAAGATGTTGCTACTGACAGCAATCACCACTTAAGCATGTGCTTATCACTGCAAAGAAAAAAATACCCTGAACAATTCCTTCTACATTTAAAGCCTGACCATTTGTTTGAGGGAGTAGCCGTGAGTTGAAGAAGCTATTTATTTCCTAGATTCAGTCTCTTGGAGGCCTGCAGCTATGCTGCAATACTCAGAATTGCTTCAAATATGACCTTCCAGCATATCTTCCACCCTCTTTATTTGATTCACATCAGTTTCCATATTAAATTTCACCCTAGAGAAATCCATCCACTTTGCCAGTTGATGCAAGTCATTTCATTTTAAGTGTGTCTACCAAACAATACTGCCACATCCAACTTTATCTGGAGACATGTTTAATACAAAGCTCCCTATTCTATCACACATTTTAAGAAACAAAAAGCTAATGACATGTCTCTAGATCCAGGACCAGCCTCTATGAAAACCCATGGTTTGCTTGTTTGTATGTTCTGAGAAGGAGATTGGTCAATGAGTCATGGGACCTTAAAGTTTCCTGATTTGGGTACTGATCAGTCTATTTTTTAGTGATCTGTTCCTTTGTTTTTCTAGTTTATCACATTTGAATTTGTAAATGTATAACCCAAAGATAATTTTTATCTTTATTCAATGTAAATAATATGAATCTTTTCCTCCATATTTTAGACATTTCACCATTCCTATAAATTATTTAAAATAATTTTTAAAAGCTTTCTTCAGAGCCTATCATATGCCAAGTACTGTGCTAGGTATTGGCAGTATAAAGATGAATAAGGTACAGTCCTTGCTCTCAAAGTTTATAGTCTAATAGAGGAGACAGGTATAGGAACTAATCATTGCAGCCTGGATTGCTAAGTACTATGGAGGAGGTTTGAATAAGCTAATAGAACACAAAAAAGAATCAATTTTTTATGCCTGGGAAAAGAAGGTGGAACTTTAGGGACATCTTCACAGCTGTATTTTAAAGGGTGGCAAGGAGGTTGTCAAGCAAAGATGACATACATGCAAAGCCCCAGAGACTTGCAGAATGTATTATGTTTAAGATAGGAAGAAAAGTCTGATGCAGTTAAGTGTTAGGTACTTGAGGGGGATGGTGAGATGAGGCCTGAGAAACAGTCAGGGACAAAATTATGAAGGGCCTTGTGTCCTATGCCAAAGAAAGGATCTTTTCTTCCTGTGGGCATGGGGACTCATTGAGGGGTTTTTAAGCAGGGTAATATTGTCAGAATCATGCTTTAGGGTGTTATAATGAGCAGTGTAAAGGTGCAATAGGGAACTGTGGGAGGAATACAGCACTGCTAGAGACTCTGGAACATGTGGCAAATTCCTTAAGTACTCTGGGACATAAATTGTCTTTGTTTCTTAACTGTGAAAGAGGAATAGCCATTTTTTCCAACTTCATATAGAGCTAATGAGAGTAAAGGAGATCATAAATCCTCTGAGCCTCATAGAAGAAAGCTTCCGGTTTAGAGTTAGGTGGTTGCAAGTTGAGACAAGCATGTCTACACCATATACTTTGACACTTATTCATGCACATCTTATGGGTTTTTTTATTTTGTTTTGTTTTTGCATTAATCTTTCTTACACCTTAATTCAACTTAGTCATTAGCTCCTCAAAGGCAGAGTCAAGAGTATTTTGCATTGTCTACAAACCTTTGTACAGAGACAGAGCACAGAATCAGTCCCTAGCAACTACCTGCAGTTTGACTGCATACGGTGTCCTGTCTCAGGTGGACTGCCTGAGACTGAAGCATCCAAAGAAGGCCCCTGGACTACTGCGAACCAACAGTGATGTTTATATTTCAGGGCTCATCCTCTAGGGGTGAACACAGAGATTCCAAGCCTTGTTCAGCCAGGCCTGTGAGTGCCAGGACGGCTCTTTACTTCTTGCCTTGGGCATGACACCTCCTTATAAGTATAAGAGGTAGATCATGAAAGTTCTTTTGTATGAAATGGAAATGATTGCCATTTCACTAAGAAGTCACAATCTACAGGTGAAAGATATTGAGTAGAATATATGTATATAATAATTGTGGATGTCTGTGTGTGTTTAGTCGCTAAGTCGTGTTCTACTCTTTGCAATCCCATGGACTGTAGCTGCCAGGCTCCTCTGTCCATGGGATTTCCCAGGCAAGAATACAGGAGTGAGTTGCCATTTGCTCCAGGGCATCTTCCAGACCCAGGGACTGAACTGCGTCCACATCTCCTGCATTGGCAGGCAGATTCTATACCACTGAGTCACCTGGGAAGCCCAATAATTGTGGATAATTTTTTCAGAATTTAACTAGTCCTTTGTTTGCAAAAAAGGTTTAAAAAGAAAGCTACTATTTTTATATTCTGTCTTTTGGAGTATTTATAATTAATATAGACATAACATGACAACTCTCTATATGTTTTTAATCCAAGTTTTGAACAATGTAAGTGACACATGCTCAAATGTTGTAGAGAGGCTTCATCCTATGGCCAAAACAATATGTGAGAAGCATCTGCATGTTTTTCTTGTATGTCAGAATTTACCCTAGATTTGCATCAGCAGAAGCTAGAAAGACTGAAAGTATTCCCTGCAATTTTAAAGCAGGCACCATCCTCTCTCTCCTGATTAAAAGAGGTTGTGATCAGTTCACTGGGCACAATGGCATTTCCTCCTATCCACACCTAATATAAACTCTAGCCAATTAAATGGGGTCTATTACGTAGGTTGGGGATGCAAACACATAAAGTCATTGGCTCTTGAGATACTCATCTTGTGTGCCAGGACCAGGTGCAGAAATACAAATACATATATATTAAGCCTGGGCCAGCTGCTTTGCCAGTGCTTTTGTGTTTTTTTTCTGTTTAACTAGAAAAGGTTGAGCAGGCACAATTTCCATCAATTATACCTAAAATGTTATTTTTCTTGTGGAGGAAGAAAGTACATTTAATTCCTCAACCCAATATTGATATCTAAACCATTGAGTTTTTTTAAGTTTATTAAATAAGAATTTAAAGTAAAAAGTGATATTTTTTATTAACCAGAATGCTCAGGGAGGGAATATTCTGGTTAATTAAATTTTCTGGTTCAGGGAACAGTTACATGACACATTTTTTTTGTTTCATACATATTCTTTAACCTCTTTAAAAATTTTATCTGTATGTTTCTGCCTTAGTCAGCACAGTAGACTGGAGCTGGTTGAAGTTTACTGCTATCACTTAGTTACTCAGTGTTCCTGTGTCCTAGATTCTAATTGGATAAGATCATTGGTGGTAGTGGATATTGATGAAATCTGGGCTGAACCTGGGCTACATGCTGGGAAATTGCTTTTGGGAACTTGTTTGGCTTCTTCTCATTTACTTTCTTCCCTAAAAGTAGACTATATGAAAGAAAATTTCACTAGCCAAGTGAAGACTTTGATCTGCTAATCTATACTTTACTGAATAAAGACATATTTTACAACAAGAAAATTCCACCTGTGTCATCTGAGAAAAATGTACTAAAGAAACTAGATCCAGAGAAATGAAACCTTGCATGTCCAAAGGAAACAACAAGTGAATTCAGTTCATCGTGACCTGTTTATTCAATTTATTCCCTAAAATAAATAGGGAGTTAATCTTACAGCAATCTTTAGGGACCTACTCACCACTTCGACTCTTCTGTAGTGCAAATGTTAGGTTCTGTTTATAAGCTATCTAAGATTCTTGGTGGTAAATAGAGCTGCTTTGCACTTTTTCCATTAGTTTACCTTGGACTGTATAATTATCCAAAAGGAAATATGGTCTGTAGATTCTAAAAGCGACCTTCTGGCACTTTGCGACATAATGAATTTGTAGTCAGTATTCTTGATCATTTTCAGATAAATATTACCTTATTTCTACTCTCCCAAGCCTTCATTTGTCTTCAATAGTGACTGCTTATCCTGCCAAATGGTGTGTAGAGAGTGAGAACTGTGTAGAATTATGCTGCTGTCACATTTATTTTATTTCTTGGATAACATTTTCAGTTTTGTCACACAGTTAATGGATTTGTTTCTCTTAACAAGTAGGGCCTTCTTGACCTAATCCTTTTTCACACATATTCCTGTTTAAATTCTAAATCCAAAGGTGCTAGGTCAGTAGCTAAATTGGGGTTATAGAGGAAGGGACCACCACAAAGTCAATTTGCACAAATTTGGCCCTGGGTCATTTACTTGCCTTTGGGGGGATTTTAAAAACTCATTTATCCCAAACCCAAATAACCTGAAATTTAAAATGATTAAAGTTTGGTGGGTTATTATAAGAGACATCTGGATAGAAAGTTGCCCCTAGAAGGATCTATTGTGGTTCATTTTTTAACCAAAAGTTCCTCAAATCAGAAAATGGCAAAGGGGATAGAAGCCACCATAAAAAGTAGTGAAGTGGTAAATTGGGAAAGACAAGTAACAAGGTAGTATAAAACTGACAAAATAGACTCATTTCACAGCATTACAATACTGAAATGGTAGAAGGGGAATAGACATGAAAGAGAAGTAGAGGATATTATGAGAAAGATGATAAGCAATAGATGTTGAGAGAATGAGATGAAAATTGTTTAGTTAAGTGATTAGGCCTGTGGGCTGAGGAGCCAAAGGCTGTCTAAATTCGAATTCAGGATCAGCCATTTCCTAACCTTAAGACTTTGGATGACTTACTCAGTTCAGTGGCTCCGTGTGTCCAACTCTACGGCCCCATGGACTGCAGCACACAGGCCACCCTGTCCTTCACCATCTCCCAGAGCTTGCTCAAACTCATGTCCACTGAATCAGTGATGCCATCCAGCCGTCTCATCTTCTGTTGTCCTCTTCTCCTGTCTTCAAACTTTCCCAACATCATGGTCTTTTCCAGTGAGTCAGCTCTTCTCATCAGGTGGCCAAAGTATTGGACCTTCAGCTTCAGCATCATTCCTTCCAATGAATATTCAGGACTGATTTCCTTTAGGATTGACTGGCTTGATCTTGCAGTCCAAGGGACTCTCAAGAGTCTCCAACACCACAGTTCAAAGGCATTAATTCTTCAATATTCTGCCCTCTTTATGGTCCAACTCTCACATCCATACATGACTACTGGAAAAACCATAACTTTGACTATATAGACCTTTGTCAGCAAAGTAATATCTCTGCTTTTTAATATGCTGTCTATGTTTGTCATAGCTTTTCTTCCAAGGAGCAAGCATCTTTCAATTTCATGGCTGCAGTCACCATCCACATGTGATTTTGGAGCCCAAAAAAGAAAGTCTGTCACTGTTTCCATTATTTCCCCATCAGTTTGCCATGAAAGGATGGGATCAGATGCCATGAGCTTCATTTTTTGAATGTTGAATTTTAAGCCAGCATTTTCACTCTCCTCCTTCACCTTCATCAGGAGGTTCTTTAGTTCCTCTTTGCTTTCTGCTATGAGGGTGGTGTCATCTTTTTTAATTAATATATTTATTTTAATTGGAGGCTAAGTACTTTACAATACTGTGGTAGTTTTTGCCATATATTGACATGATTCTTCCCCGGGTGTACATGTGTCCCCCCTTTCTGAACCCACCTCCCTCCCCATCCCTTCCATCTGGGTTGTCCAGCTTTGAATGCCCTGTTTCATTCATTGAACGTGCACTGGTGATCTACTTCACATGTGGTAATATACATGTTTCAATGCTATTCTCTCAAATCATCCCACCCTCACCTTCTCCCACAGAGTAGGGTGGTGTCATCTGCATATCTGAGGTTATTGATATTTCTCCCTGCAATCTTGATTCCAGCTTGTGCTTCATCCAGCCTGGTGTTTCACATGATGTATTCTGCATGTAAGTTAAATAAGCAGGGTAACAGTGTACAGCCTTGACATACTCCTTTCCCAATTTGGAACCAGTTCATTGTTCCATGTCCCGTTCTAACTATTGCTTCTTGACCTGCATACAGGTTTCTCAAGAGGCAGGTAAGGTGGTCTGGTTGTCCCATCTCTTTCAGAATTTTCCACAGTTTGTTGTGATACACAAATTCAATGGCTTTTGAGTAGCCAATGAAGCAGAAGTAGAAGTTTTTCTGGAATTCTAGATGATAAAACAGATGTTGGCAATTTGATCTCTGGTTCCTCTGCCTTTTCTAAATCCAGCTTGGACATCTGGAAGTTCTCAGTTCACATACTGTTGAAGGCTAGCTTGGAGGATTTTGAGCATTACGATGCTGGTGTGTGAAATGAGTGCAATTGTGTAGTAGTTTGAACATTCTTTGGCATTCACCTTCTTTGGGATTGGAATGAAAACTGAATTTTTGCAGTCCTGTGGCCACTTCTGAATTTTCAAAACTTGCTGGCATATTGAGTGCAGCACTTTAACAGCATCATCTTTTAGGATTTGAAGTAACTCAGGTAGAATTCCATCACCTCCACTAGCTTTGTTCATAGTGATGCTTCCTAAGGCCCACTTGACTTTGCACTCCAGGATGTCTGGCTCTAGGTGAGTGATCACATCATTGTGGTTATCCAGGTCATTAAGATCTTTTCTGTATACTTCTTCTGATGAGTTATTAGGTTGGTGCAAAAGTAATTGCGGTTTTGCATTATTGCACTTTGGAATATATTCTTTATAAATGTGGTTATGTTATACATCATTTTAATGTGCATTTCTCACTATGTTTTTTGCTAGTGACTCATTACTTGTTTATATATGTATATTAGACTATAGAAATGATGATAGACATAAAGCAAATTCAAGCCATTTTTTTATTCAAGTTTAAAATGGGTTGTAAAGCAGCAGAGACAACGCTCAACATCAGTAACACATTTTACCCAGAAAGTGCTAAGGAACATACACTGCAGTGGTGGTTCAAGAAGTTTTGTGAAGAATATGAGATCTTTGATGATGAGGAGCATAGTTGTTGGACATTGGAAGTTGACAATGACCAATTGAGAGCCATCATTGAAGCTGATCCTCTTATACCTACATGAGAAGTTGCCAGAAAACTCAACGTTGGCTATCAATGGTTGTTCGGCAGTTGGAGCAAATAGGAAAGATGAAAAAGCTCAGTAAGTGGGTGCCTCATGACCTGACCACAAATCAAAAAAATCATCATTTTGATGTATTGTGTTCTCTTATTCTCTACAACATTTCTTGATCGGATTGTGACATGTGCTGAAAAGTGGATTTTGTAGGACACATTTCTTGATCGGATTGTGATGTGTGCTGAAAAGTGGATTTTGTAGGACAATCATTGATGACCAGCTCAGTTGTTGGACCAAGAAGTAGCTCCAAAGCACTTCCCAAAGCCAAACATGCATCAAATAAAGGTTATGGTCACTGTTTGATGGTCTGCTGCCGTCTGATCCACTACAACTTTCTGAATCCCAGCAAAACCATCACATCTGAGATGTATGCTCAGCAAATTGATGAAATACACTGAAAATTGCAATGCCTGCAGCTGGCATTGGTTAACAGAATGGACTCAATTATTCTCCATGATAACACCAGACTGCACGTTGCACAACTAACACTTCAAAAGTTGAATGAATTGGGCTACAAAGTTGTGCCTCATCTGCCATGTTCACCTGACCTCTTGCCAATTGACCAGCACTTCTTCAAGTATCTTAACAACTTTCTGCAGGGAAAACGCTTCCACAACCAGCAGGATGCAGAAAATGCTTCCCAAGAGTTTGTGGAATCCTGAAGCATGGATATTTATGCTAACAGGAATAAACAAACTTATTTCTCATTGGAAAAAATGTGTGATTGTAATGGTTCCTATTTTAACTTATAAAGATGTTTTTGAGCCTAGTTATAATGATTTAAAATTCATGGTCCAAAACTGCAATTACTTTTGTACCAACCTAATACCTAATCTCCCTGTAGTTTAATTTCCTCATTTGAAAAGTGGAAATAATAATAATGCCTACCTCACAGGGCTACTGAGAAAACTGAGTTTATGTTAGGAAGTATCTAATACAGTTCCTGGCACAAGGTAAGCACTCAGTGTTGGCTATTATTTTTATTATATGCCAACAAGAGAGAAAAGCCCAAATAGCAAATTCCAAAATAGCTACTATGAAAGAAAAGAATCGTAAGAGTTATGCTAATGCTAAAAGAGAAAATAGATATCTGAGCAGGTCTTAGAGAGGTTCAAGTAAGAAAATATTGAAAATTTATATTGCTGACTTTTGATACCAGCACTGGGAGATGGAGGGGTAGGGATGATTATTGCAAAATTTTTGTCAGTAGCAATTAAGCTGTTTTGAATAGTGCAGGTATCTGGCTCTGCCTGGTGAAGTAGCTATCTGACATTTTTCATAAAATAACATAAAATGTCTTTCTTGATGTGATCCATGAATCCCTGATCTCTGACCTCATGGACATGAAAAAACCAAATGCATATTAGCAAATGCAGTTGACTGAGCCCTGTGCTTTTTCTTTAAAATAGACTTTGTGGTTTACAGTTTACCAGGTCATATAAGAAACTATGTTTCTGGTAAAGAAAAAAAAATGACCTAACCACAAAGCTGTAAATATATTTCTCAAAGTTTTCAGAAATATGTATGTTGAACTTGGTTTGTCCTCTGAATACATTTGTGTTGATGATGTGAAAGACAAAATGCACTTGAAGAAATGATTTTATCCAGCTATTGGAATAGGGAGAAGATTGATTAATATCAAAGGAAAGGAAAGGGGCCTGGCGTTATAAAGGCAGGTAAATAAGGGGGTCATGTGCAAGTCTTATAGGAATCATTGGGAAAGATGGAGATGGGTTTTATCTCAATAATATGTCAGGGTAGGATGGTCACTTGCAGCTCACCTTTTCCTGGAAAAAAAATGACAGGGGTAGGGATTCTTAACCATCACTGCTTTCTGGGGAGATCAGGCCTTAGATAAACTTCAACATCATAATTTCCTCCTTTTGGTTAAGACAAATATCATCCATCACTCAATAATTCAGAGGCCACCAGATAGTGATTGATAAATCATAAGCCACCAGAGTAGGGTGAACAGGCATCTAAGAAATAGTCTCTTGAGGAGTCTTGTTCCTATAAAACCACTGGTTGAGAGGTGGTGGCAAAAATCAATTGTTTTAGGGGCTTGGAGATCAGGCATCTTAAAAGAGGGAAGAATAAACTGTAAAAAAAATATTAATGAAAACATTTATATTATAGTAAGAGCCAAGAAGTGAACCATAAAGGTCAAGTGTATTCTAAGACAAGTGGAGGAAAACCCATTTTGCAGGATTACTTATGGAAGGAGGATGCAGGTACTCTTGGTTACAGTGTCCAAAGTCTAGATTACCTCTCATATAAGGATGTATATGACCTGAGCATTCTTCCAGACTTCCTTAGTGGTTCAGGCATCAGCTTATTCAAGGAAGTTTCCAGTCATGCATTGTCTGCTGCAGTGATGAGTTCTTCCAAGTTCCCGTGGCTTTAGTTTGCAGGACTGCTTCAGATCCCAGAGAAGAGAGCAAGCTGTAAGGCAGCATAGGATCCCAATAGGGATTTGGGCAGTCAGGTTTTAGTTCTTGATGACTTCAAGTCAAGCAGCAAGAAGAAAATTTGGAGAAGTTAGATTTGAGAATATTGGCCAGATATTGAAGAAAACTGGAAGAATTGAAAAGTTGGTAAAGATCAACAATTTGGGCGAGGTAATAGGATCCAGTCCAGTTTCCAAATAGATAACAAAGCTGGTTTTTCTACACAGGAATGGAAGTCAATTACATCTACCACAGAAGACAAAGTTTGCATAGTCAGCAGCAACCTGCAGTTTATAAAGATATACAAAATTGTTCAAAGACAATAACTAGATTCTGATAACCTGGAATGGTATGCTATAGATGAGTCAGTTTTCCTTTGAAATAAAAAAAACCTTTCTATTCATTTTCCTTCTTTTAATCAAAGATAATCTCAAATAAAGATTCTCCTTTTTCTGGCCATTCTGCTTGGCATGTGGGATTGTAGCTTCTCCACCAGGTATTGAACCTGTGCCCCTTGTATTGGGAGCATGAGGTCTTAATCACTGAACCACCAAGGAAGTCCTAGAAAGATTGTTCTTAAACTCAAAATAAGGTTGGTCTCACAAGCAACAGAAGGAAAGAAATAGATGAACTGGACTTCATAACAATTTAAAACTTTTGTGCATCAAAGGACATCACCAATCAAGTGAAAAGACAGCCTACAGAATGGAGGAATATGTTTGCAAATCATATATCTGTTAAGAGTTCGGGTATCCAGGATATGTAAATAACTCATGAAACTCAACAACAAAAAGAAACAACCCAATGTAAAAATTGACAAAGGACTTGAATAGATATATCTGCAAAGAAGACATACAAATGGCTAATAAACACACAAAATGATGTTTGACGTCATCAGTCATCATGGAAATGTAAATCAAATCCACTATGAGACTCCATGCCCACTAGGATGACTAGAATTTAAAAAAAGAGAAAACAGGAAATAACAAGTATTGGTGAGGATGTGGGGAAATTAGAACCCTTGTACATTTCTGGTGAGAATATAAAATGCAGCCCCTGTAGAAAACAGCTTGGTTATTCCTCAAAAATGAAACATAGAATTACCACATGTCCTAGCAATTCCACCCCTAAGTATGTATCCCAAAGGATTAAAAACAGGTACTCAGAAAAATACTTGTACACAAATGTTCATAGCAGCAATATTCACAATAGTCAAATAGTGGAAACCACCCAAATGTCCATCAACAGATGAATGTAAAAACAAAAGTGGTATATACATACAACAGAATATTACTCATATAAAGGGATGAAGTACTGAAGACTGCTATAACATGGATGAACCTCAAACACATGCTAAATAAAAGAAGCAGATAGAAGATCACATGTTATTCTATGATGCCACTTATATGAAATATCCAGAATAGGTAGATCTGTAGAGACAAAATGCAGATTGGTGGTTGTCAGGGACACGAGAGAAAAGAATAGGGAATGACTGATTAGTTCAGGGTTTTCTTTTGAGGTGTGAAAATGGTTTGGGACTAGATTGAGGTAGAGATTGAACAGTGTTATAAATGTACTAAATGCCACTGAATTGTATGCTTTAACATGATCATTTTTTATTATGTGACTTTTACCTCAATTTAAAAATATTAAAAAATAAAAATTAGGCCTCATTAGATTTGGCCTGATTATTTATATAGGTGTTACAAAAATGCTAATTTACCATATATACCTTAAGCTGGCTTTGCTGGAATTTTTCATAAGAAATCTCATTTTGAAAGTTTTTTTTTTTGGTCTCCAAGGGTCTGTGACTTTTATTTTTTTATTTTTTTTTTATTCTTTTTTTTTTTTTTTAATT
>ML660663.1:737460-753006 GCA_007570785.1 Antilocapra americana | reverse complement strand
GCCCACTTTTTAATTGGGTTGTTTATTTTTCTAGAATGGAGCTGCAGGAGTTGTTTGTAAATTTTTGAGATTAATTGTTTGTCTGTTGCTTCATTGGCTATTATTTTCTCCCATTCTGAAGGCTGTCTTTTCACCTTGCTTATAGTTTCCTTTGTTGTGCAAAAGCTTTTAATTTTAATTAGGTCCCATTTGTTTATTCGTGTTTTTATTTCCAATATTCTGGGAGGTGGGTCATGGAGTATCCCGCTTTGGATTATAGCAGAGAGTGTTTTGCCTATGTTATCCTCTAGGAGTTTTATAGTTTCTGGTCTTATGCTTAGATCTTTGATCCATTTTGAGTTTATCTTTGTGTATGGTGTTAGAAAGTGATCTAGTTTCATTTCATTTTGAAAGTTTTAAAGTCTATTAAGGCTAGGAATCCAAGCTAAGGTTTTACCTGTAGTACCTATGAATTTGAAAGAACTCCTCTCTTAGGTTCTCCAAAATGTTTTTAAGTTTCCAGAGCCTGCCAGGAAGTAACCTTCCTTACTCACCTGTAAGGCTGGGAACCATATAAGCCAGGTATCAGGCTAGATTTCCCAAGAGAGTTTTCCATGTATTGGCTCAATAAAGTCAACCTTAGTTCCTAAAAAGTGTCTGATCAAATCTGATTTAACGAGCATCTTTCTCAAATATGACATTCCAGGCAAGACTTTGGTTGTATAACCAATGTTTCCAATCATGTCCTAATAACAAGTAGAGGAGATATATTCTCATTGAACCTATAGAGGTAATTACATTGCTATGAAAATAAAAATAAGGTAAGAGTTTTCAAATCCTGGAGGGCTCAGGCATATGGACTCTGGCAAATTAAAACAAATAATGGCCAGTGAGGGCATTAGTGAGTCTCTAGGAACTTCTTATGTAGCATATAATTCCTGAAATATATATATATTAATAACATTTTGCCTATACAAATTTAGCTTAGGGAAGGCTAAGCATCTTTTTTGGTTTGGCAACTCTTCTCATGCATGTCATCAATAGTAATGTATCAAATAAACGTAATTATTTCTAGCACCTCTCATTTTCTAAGGTAAAAGAACAAATCCTTTATGATTTCACAAGGGCCCTCTGGACTTGATTAAAAAAGAATAAGAGATTACTGAAAAATAATACTTGGTTCTCTATTTAACCAAAATGACAATAAAGGAGTTTAAAAGTGAGCATAGGAGGTAATATGATTGTAAAGGATCTCATCTCTTTCATAAGTGAGAAGACTTTGCTTTCTTAAATTCTGTTATAATAAAGTCGGTGTAAACCATAGAAGGTTATTCCATTAAGACATAGAATCTTTGTTATCGAGGAAGCAAAACAGTTGTAACCTGCTATTAAAAGAAGGAAGGCAAATAATCCAGAAAATTTATCATTTTAGCAAAGAGAAAATCAAAATCTAGTTTTACATCAGTACAATATTTGATAATATGTACCTAATAGGTCTGGAAAGGGTCATTTTTCATTCCAACCCAAAGAAAGGCAATGTCAAAGAGTGTTCAAACTGCACAATTGCACTCATTTCTCATGCTAGCTACAAGGGGCTTCCCTTGTAGATCAGTCGGTAAAGAATCTGCCTGCAGCACAGGAGACCCGAGTTTGATCGCTGGATTAGGAAGATCCCCTGGAGAAGGAAATGGCAACCCATTCCAGTATCCTTGGCTGGAAAATCTCATGGGCAGAGGAGCCTGGTGGGCTGCAGTCCATGGGGTTGCAAAGAGTCTGGCACGACTGAACAACTAACACTTACTTACTTCACATGCTAGCAAAGTAATGCTCAAAATTCTCCAAGCTAGGCTTCAATAGTACATAAACCAAGAACTTCCAAATGTTCAAGCTGGGTTTAGAAAAGGCAGAGGAACCAGAGATCAAGTTGCCAACATCCATTGGATCATCGAAAAAGCAAGAGAGTTCCAGAAAAACATCTACTTCTGCCTTATTGACTGCACCAAAGCCTTTCACTGTGTGGATCACAACAAACTGTGGAAAATTCTTCAAGAGATGGGAATACCAGGCCACCTGATCTGCCTCCTGAGAAATCTGTATGCGGGTCAAGAAAAGTTAGAACCAGACATGGAACAATGAATTAGTTCCAAATTGGGAAAGGAGTACATCAAGGCTGTATATTGTCACCCTGCTTATTTAACTTATATGCAGAGTACATCATGCAAAATGCCGGGCTGGACAAAGCACAAGCTGTAATTAAGATTGCCAAGAGAAATATCAATAACCTCAGGTATGCAGATAACACCATCCTTATGGCAGAAAGTGAAGAGTAACTAAAGAGCCTCTTGATGAAGTTGAAAGAGGAGAGTGAAAAAGTTGGCTTAAAACTCAATATTCAAAAAACGAAGATCATAGCATTCAGTCACATCACTTCGTGGCAAATAGATAGGGAAACAGTGAAAACAATGAGAGACTATTTTCTTGGGCTCCAAAATCACTGCAGATGGTAACTGCACCCATGAAATTAAGAAGCTTGCTCCTTGGACGAAAGCTATGACCAACCTAGGCAGCATATTAAAAAGCAGAGACATTACTTTGCTGACAAAGGTCCATATAGTCAAAGCTATGTTTTTTTCCCTGCAGTCATGTATGGGCATATCAGGGCTTCTGATTGCTCAGTCGATAAAGAATCCACCTGCAGTGCAGGAGATCCTGGTTTGATTCCTGGGTCTGGAGAAGGGATAGGCTACCCACTCCAGTATTCTTGGACTTCCCTTGTGGCTAAGCTGGTAAAGAATTTGCCTGCAATGCAGGAGTCATGTGTTTGATGTAAACCAAAGATTACCTATATTAGGCAAATTCTTAAAACATTTGAGCTTATTTTTATAGGAATACTTTTTCAGAACATTAAAAGTCTTGAAAGTTCAACTTCCTTATTTTCTGGGAATTTTAAGAATATTCTGCTTATCTAAATACTTATTTATATAAAACAATGAGAATAGAGTTCTTTAAATATAAGGAAAATATTACAGACTGATGAGGCCTTTCTAAATTACAGACATTATTATTATATTCAGGCAAGTACCGTAGGAGAAATGTTCATTAATAAAGAACATCTCAAAGAAAAGGAAGGGGGACCTGTAGTTTCATAAAGACAGGTAAACAAGATAATCATCTGTGAGTCTTATGAGAGTCATGAGGAAGCATGAAAATAGTTCTTTCTGGAATATGCCAGGGCAATGTGGTCTTTTGCAGTTAACTGTTTCTCAGAATACAAAGGATGAGAGGTTTCCTACTCACACTGATTTCTAAAAGCACAGGGCTCAGATAAATTTCAGTACTGTCAATGAGATGACTCTGCTTTGTCAATTTTGTCTATAGAATTTCTCTGTATTCTCTTTAATTTTTTTAATTAATTAATTTTTTTCTTTACATTATCGTGTTGGTTTTCCATACATTGACATGAATCTGCCATGGGTATACATGTGTTCCCCTTCCAGAACCCCCCTCCCAGCTCCCTCCCGATTCCATCCCTCTGGGTGATCCCAGTGCACCAGCCCTGAGCACCCTGTATCATGCATCAAACCTAGGCTGGCAATTCATTTCACATATTCTCTTTTATATGCCATACTATTTCTGCTTGCCTTTTTTGTTTTGTTTTGTTTTGTTTTGGCTTTTGTGTTTCTGTGCTATGACCTGTCTCCCTAACTTAATTGTACGCTCTCTGAGGGAAGAAAGTATGTCTTGCATTGATTTGTATTTTCCCTTCTTCCCTCTTTTTGCATAAAACACTTAATGTTCCATCCCAACTACCTAAAAGTTATTGATTTCAGTAGAAAGACACATTGTCTCTTTCTTGATGTGCTAAAATGGTAGGTAGACTCATAAATTGTAATCTTTTCATAATTGGAAAGTAGCATCCAAGAACTTTCAAAGTTACATATTCAATTCTTATAGAGAATTCAAGGTTGGACAAATCTTTCCCTCTAACTGGCTTCAGTCTGGCTGCATATATAATGCCAGTCTATTCTTTCGCTAGATGATCACCAAGTTCACCTTCATGAGCAAAGCCAATGTCTAGTGATATTTTTACCAACTTACTGCTCTCTAGTGTACCTGTCTCACTGACATAGTCTGTGAACCAGGGCATTGTGCAGCGTATGAAATTTATAGAAGAGATTTCATGAAGAAGTTTATACATTGTGTAGACAATACAAAGACTTTACACTCTTGGGCTTCCCTGGTGGCTCAGTTGATAAAGAATCTGCCTGCAATGCAGGAGACCTCGGTTTGATTCCTGGGTTGGGAAAATCCCCTGGAGAAGGGAATGGGCTACCCACGCTAGTATTCTTGCCTGGAGATTTCCATGGACATATACTCCATGGAATCTCAAAGAGTCAGATACAACTGAGCAACTTTAACTTTTCACAATCTCATAAAATCATTTTAACTGATGTTCATGCCTTGAATTCTATTTCAAGTAAAATATTAGGGACAATGTAGGAAAAAATGGACTGAATATTCAGTCTGTGGAAGCAAAAGAAACTGAAGCATTTAGAATGAGGCTTTAAAGAACAAGTTATAACACATGTTTGATGATGATGTTCTTTTACATCTACTCAACAAGGGTTATTGGAACAGTAATAAAAGAATAGGTTAATATGCTGACAAAAGGTTAAAGTGACACAGTATCACAGATAGCAAAAATATTAAAGGACATCAGTGAAGTCACTGAAGACAACTTAAGTAAAGGAGACAGAAAAACTTTTAAAGAGGCTGCTTCAATCATCATTGTAATAATTACATTTATTGTAATAATTACATTTATGGAAAGGCAACCACACTGCACTGTCCAGGAGGTTATGCGTTTGTACATTCTATACTCAGCTTTTATGAGCAACAAGTCCAAGATGTACTAAAAAAAATTCTAGATTATGTCACAGGGTTAGGACAGAGAAATCAAATCTCTAACACCTTCTACAAATGGCTGAGCAGTATGGTCTTTAATGCCCCTTCTAGATTCTAGCTTTCTTAAGCTCCTTTAAGTAGTAATCTGTGTTCATCATGATGACTTCAGGGTACTACAGTTTTTAAAAATGACTCCTGAATCATTGAGAAAATGTTCTGTTTTGTTCAATATAGTTATATTTTAAATCTTTGAAAATCAGGGATCCTGAATGAAAAATATTACCAGTCAATCTAAATATTTAGTTTATGAAAACACTTCATTCCCTGGTCATTCTGGGCCATTTACTATATAATTTTTGTAGGTATGTTTTTGTTTTTCTTAAAAGAAGGGGGAATTGTAAAGGAATGGATCTCAAGGGTTAGATCCTTGGCTATAAAGACTCCCTTGGATTGCTTGTGGCTATTGGCTTAAGCAACTTGTTTTCTTGCAGAGATGAAGCATCTGGTTTTTGTTATCTCAATGATGCTGTCCTGGGAATATTACGATTGCGACGGAAATTTGACCGTATTCTCTATGTGGATTTGGATCTGCACCATGGAGATGGTAAGCCCTTCACTCTCAGAGGAGCTTTACTGCTAGGACTGGCAGGATTTTATCAGTAAAGCTGTTTCTAGGCAGCTGGTAACAGGAGAAATGCCTCTTGCAATTGAAGTTTTCCTAATTGAGAATCCTAAACTAGGTAGAGATTCTTTTAACTGATGCAGTTCCTCCTTTGCTGACCAAGCTGCTTCAAAATACCAGGTTCCTATAATTTCTCCTCTCCTCTCCTCCAGTAGTGAAGCTCTCCAGTAGAGAATTTTAGGAAGTGGAAATCAGGGTAAGATTTCCTAGTGTTTACTCCAGTGCTTAGTAACCTCCCTCAGGCCACTTCCATAGGTTCTAAATGAAACCTGCAGTCAGAACTGAGAATCCTGATGCTGCTCTTAAAACAGAAGGGATGCACGATGGACTAGCACTCTGAATTTTTCACCAACAGGGATATCAACTCATGTAGTAATCAAGATCTGTGCCACTTGCTTTGTATTGTTAAAATTTTTAGTTTGGCACAAACCCAGGGCATCTACTCTAACTTTCAGTAGTAGCCGACTCTAACAATTTGCCTTAATCCCATTAATCCTCTCTTAGAAGACTTCACTAAAAGGTTGTATGTAGCCCTCTTGTGTACCTTTCATCTAGAATGTAGAGTTTAAGTGACAGTTACCCTCATTCTATTTCTCATATAAATATAGCCCGCGTGTGACATATATTTTCATCAATCTAGGAACACTTACCCAGTAAAACTAGTTAAGAATATACCCTTCCTGCCCTCCACATCAGTGATTGCTGCTTCCCTGTTTCCAGGAATCTTTTGAGACAAACTAACATAATCAAGGCATGAGAGTAGTATATCATGGAAGCTGGGGTCAGTTCTACTGCCAAAAAAGAAAATGAAGGAAAAAATTGTGGGAGAGACCTCCCCAGGTAGTTCAACTAGATGGAAGCTTCCATGGAATGGTGACAGAAAATTAAAGGTTACAGAGAGAAGAGTTAAAACAAGCAACACACTACTTCAAGAACCATGTCCGATGAATATCTGAATACTCAGCCAATGTAAAACACAGCTTTGCTCAAAATCCTTTAGAGACTCTGATTCCTTATAACAAGGATAACATTTGGCCTGTGGCTTGTTTTTGTATGACCAGCAAGCTAAGAATGGTTTTTTTACATTTTATAAGGTTATTTAAAAAAATGCAGTAAAGACCATGTAGTTAGCAAAGTCTAAAATACTTACTATGTAGCCACTTGGTTTGCTAACCATTGGCCTACAGCAATGGTTCTCAAACTTGAATGCAGATTAGGATGACCTATGGGTGGAGGAGCTTATTGTAAAATGCAGATCCCTAGGCCACATTAACCAGATATTGGATTTAGTAGGTCTAGTATGGAACCTGGGAGTCTCCATATTAATAACACCCCAGTTGTTTAAAGTCCACATTATTTGCCCTGTCTTTCAAGGCTTGCCTCAAAGAGACCACACTTCCTCTCTCCAGCCTTCTCTCTTACTACTTGCTATCTACGCTACTGTACTCAGTGATGCCCGGACACATGTCACTGTTCTCACCATCCTGACTTTGTGGTAGTTTTTCCTAACCTAGTTTTGCATTCTCTTACCCTTTTATATCTTCAAGTTCTGCCCAAGAGCTCAAGTTGGTAGTATATCTGCTCCGACCACTCCTGTCCAAGTAGTTTCTCCCCTTGCTCACATCCTGTATTGTTTCTATCACTGATTTGATATTTAATTATATATTGTATTATTAGTGAATTCTTTAATGTGTCTGTGTCTTTCATTCCATAGAAACTTTCAGTTCTTCCAGAGCACAGATCAAGTTATTTACTTCTTTCTGTCCTACATAGTGGCAGGAACAAACAGACCTATGCTTATAGTAGTGGTTCAGTAAAATATTTGTTGAATGAATGAGTGATTATGAAATTCAAACTCTTCATATCAGAGTTCAAGAATAGAATCAAGTCTATTGAACCATGTAAGAATGAAATAAGACTGTCACCTGAAACCATTCTTTCCATTTGCAATGTTATTTCTGTACCATTTAAAGTTTCCTGTTTTAGCCAACTTTTATGGTGTGTTTCATTTCAGTTTATTTCCCCTCTTCAGCACCTCCCTTCCAGTGACCCTTGCCCCACCTCCAAACACTTACACATTTGGTTTATTTTAAATCTCCCATGATTCTATAACTAGCACCTTGCAGTGGCTTCACTAGCACCCCTACCCCATCCTTACTTTCTTTCAGCTACCTAGCCACTCTTCCCTTTCACACCTCTCTATATCCTTTCTTAAAGTATGATTTTCTAAGAACACCTAATGGCATTTCCCATGAGAAGTGATACAAATGGCTATTAAACATATGAAAAGGTGCTTAACATCCTAAGACTCAGAGAAATGCAAATTAGAACAAAAACATTCTTTCTACCTAAGATTAAAAAGAATAATAGCTAGTGTCAGTCATGACGTTGGAAAAGGGTAACTCTCATACACCACTGAGAGAAGTGTAAATTGGTACTACCTTTCTTGATGGAGAAATAATCAGGATTTTCATGAATTGTCCTTGTTTATACTTCCATTTCTAAGTTAAAATACTAGTTTAATTTATTTTCTTTTGTTTACTTAATGCTTTGTGCCTGGAGCCTTTAACTGCTTTTAACTGCCTCCCTAGGGCAAAGCATAAGGCTTGGGAAATTCAAACATACCTGTGATATACAAATAGAGTTAATATTTTTTAAGGTCTCTGTCGGCCTCTAAAGAAGACTGAAGCATTAAATAAACAGAGACAATTTCTTTATCTGAAGTATAAAAGAGGGTAATACGTGAATTTGCTGATAGTCCTCCCATTTTACAACCAGATTATCTGAATACAGTATGACAATTATGTGATTCTGGGAGGAAAAGTGTAGAGGAAAGCAGGGTGTGTATCTGAATAAGTAGTGGCTTATAAGAGATCAGGATGCCCCCTCACTCAAATGACAAAGTCATAAGACTGAGAAGGAAACTGCAAAGTGGATTTTCCTTCAGGGCATCCTAAGGCAAGGCCCCTCCTGGTATTTTTCTTGGGAAGTTCTGTTTATGTTCTGAACATTAGCTCATCTCAGTAGGTCAGTCCCAGTTAGAAAAAATTCATCCTGAGATAATTCCCTTATTTCCCTCAGGGGATCTGGGAAGGCAGATTCCCTTTCCCGGGGACAAAGGAGGAAAAGGGACATTTAAATAGATTACTATACCTCCTACTAGTTACTGGGGAGTTTACCAAGAGTTCTCTGGGGGTCATGGCAAAGCCACCACCAGAAGGGCTCGTACTTGGGTCACCTTTCCACATCCCACTCCCCCGACCACTCCATGGAAGAGGCTCCCTTCCTTGAAAAAAACAGACTGGAATGGGACTTAGGAATGCCCAGAACTGTGGCCAGCGTAGTTGCTTTAGGATAGTGTAGAAATAGGAATTCCTTTTAGTAGTTGTAAGGTTAATAGTGTTTCATTGTTAAAGCAGTGCTGCTAAACTGTCTCTTTGTCTTCTTTTCTCTTTCCTTGTAAAAACCAGTATAGGTTAATAGAATAAAACAGTTTCAAGCTAGCTTATACACAGTTGCACCTTATCAGGGAACATTTGGCAGGAGGCTTCCTGTGTCAATTCCTGAATATTCAGAGATGAGTGGAGAGGCACACCTTTTCTGGGGACAAAAGAAATGCATACATTCTTTTTATTTTTTTAATTATTTATTTTTTTATTAGTTTTGCCATACAATGACATGATATCACCATGGGTTTACATATGCTCCCCCTCCAGAACCCCCCTCCCTCCTCCCCCCCCCCAGGAAATCTCGATGCACCAGCCCCGAGCATCAATCCTGGGCTGGCAATTGATTAGACATATGATAATTAACATGTTTCAATGCCATTCTCCCATATCATCCCACCCTTACCCTCATGCACAGAGTTCGAGTCTGTTCTATACATCTGCATTCCTTTTGCTGTCTCGCATCCTGGGTTCTCGTTACCGTCTTTCTAAATTCCATATATATGCGTTAATATACTGTATTGTTGTTTTTGCTTCTGGCTTACTTCACTCTGGATAATGGGCTCCAGTTTCGTCCATCTGAGTAGAATTGCTTCAAATGAATTTTTTTTTAATGCTGAGTAATATTCCATTGTGTATATATACCACAGCTTTCTTATCCATTCGTCAGTTGATGGGCATCTAGGTTGCTTCCATGTCCTGGCTATTGTAAACAATGCAGCCATGAACATTGGGGTACACGTGGCTCTTTCAATTCTGGTTTCCTCCGTGTATATGCCCAGCAGTGGGATTGCTGGGTCATATGGCAGGTCTATACATTCTTAAAGAACCATTTACAGCCTTCTTCCCTCTCAGATATGGAAAGTGAGTTTTTACAACCCCCTCTCTTTGAGATAGATTCTAGCCCCATGTTTCCTGGATAAGTTGCAAGATTTTTATCTTTGCTGAAAAGGCTATCTTGTCAGACAGTGAATATTTGCCCACATTATGCTAAATAAAGGTATGCTAGAGACATTCAAATGGTAAACACACTATTGTTAGGTCTGATTATGCAGAAATCCGACCTTTTGCAATGAAAATGAGCTTAATGTTAAAGTTGTTGATGGTAGGCAAAAAACAGAAGTTTGCATAAAATAGTTGTGATGTAATGGGGATGTTCTTTGACTATAAAACTGTAAGCTAACAAATAAAATGAGAGACTTCTCCATCACCTTACAAAACTAACAGCAATAAAGAGAGACTGCTTCATCACCACACACCGACTCTGCTCAGTTCTTCCGCCGACGCCACTCATCCCTCAAGACCCCCGGACCCCGCCGGGGCTGGACCCCGGCAGATATCATTTATCTCCCAGGCCTCTCTTCATTTTCTGACACTGTTAAAATGAAAAGGAGACTCCTTTCTTGAAGTTTTTCCTCCTACCTTTCTCCAGGCTTCAAAATGCTGTCATCAAGCTGCTATTAAGGGCTACTTTCAGCCTTCCATGTTTTAGCCAGAAACATGTACTTAGTACACATGGAACTTTGGGTGGATTGCATTTATAACTAAATCTGTATTATAGAAAGGCATTTTAAAATTAGATTTACACTGTGTAGTGCCTAATGTTGGTATAGATGGGTTTTTCAAAGGGTTGCCATATTGTACCTCTTTGAAAAAAAATCCCAAGAATATAACTTAGGACAAATGAAACAAAACAAAACAAAATATAAAACTTCCAGGATGGTGCCAGTTTCCTTTATGCAGCTCTGTTGATAATACATCAATTCTGAGCTCTAGTCCTTCCACAACTTTTAGAACACATTGTGAAAGACAGCCTGGGCATCCCCATTGTTTGGAAATGTCCAGCGTTAATTTGAATGAATTTGAAAAGGAACCCTAACTTCACTTGGGGACAAAGTTCTGGCTCATCCTATAATGACAGAGATTCAAGACCTGAGTTTTGTTACTTTTATTCCACAGCTTGCTAGCTTTATTATTACTACCTTCTCTCTCTCTTCTTTCCTACAGCTGCTTTCTAGAGTTTCAGTTGTTGAAAACAGGAGTTGCACTTATGAAGTGTTTCTTCTGCCATTTCTTTCTCTGGTAGGTGTAGAAGATGCCTTCAGTTTCACCTCCAAAGTCATGACGGTGTCGCTGCACAAATTCTCCCCAGGATTTTTCCCAGGCAAGTGATCTGTGTGTTCAGTGTTACATTTGAGGAATAAATACTGCAGTTCTTCATACATTTCTTATATCTTGTATTTGGATAGCTACATATTGTGAATACCTTGTTGGTGCTACCCCATGCAAAAATTTAACAGAGGTCATTTCAGGTGACAATGATAAAAGGAATGTAACACTGCTGCTTTTTCCAGATGATTTTCATTGATTGTTGATAGCTCACTTACACTTACTGGACTATCAGATAGCTTGTATAACCCCCAACATCCTGATAAGTGCAATGATATATTAATATTATGTCAATCTAAGGTGTATGAGAAGTCAAGCAGAGAAGTTTACCTCTCTCTTTTTTCATTCATTTGATCCAGCAAGACGGAGACTAAAGTAATTCTATTTTCTTTTGATTTTCCTACTTCCCTGACATTGTTTACAAGTTTTTTCTTATTCACTAATTCCATCCCCTTAGAAACCATCATTCATTCAAGATTGTTCTCTTAATTGACCTTTTGATTTTCTGGATTCCTACTCAGAGAAGCCTTCATATTTTCTCTCTCGTATTCTTAAAACTGTTGTTGGTGCTCCTCTCTTTGACAGGAACAGGTGACGTGTCTGATGTCGGCCTAGGGAGGGGACGGTACTACAGTGTAAACGTGCCCATTCAGGATGGCATACAGGATGAGAAGTATTACCACATCTGTGAAAGGTATGACAGCAGTGCTGAGCTGGTAACAAGCACATTACATTTCTATTAGATGAAATGGCCTCTAATCTCACAGAATTCATGTTTTCAAAGAACCATTAAAAAATTAAAAAGCTACTATATACCCACATACCATTTGTATACTGCTCACTATGCTTATTTGATCAGGTAGCCAGCCCCTGTCTGGGAAAGCAGAGTGTTTGGACCAGAGCCACACTATCAGTTTGATCTTACCTGCCACCTTATATGATTAAGGCCTTCCCAAGAGCAGAGCTTCTCAGCTGTCCTGGGGAATCCCTTGTCTGCTAGTTTCTTAGGTAAAATCTGCATGTAGTATGATTTCATTAGCCTGGGAGGGTCAGTTTCAGTTTTCTGTTACAGAGATCTGCTTCCATCCACTGGTGTGAATATTAGAGAGTTCTTGAGTTCTATTGGTTGTGTTAAAATTGGAGTCAGAAATTCTGGTTTTTTTGCAATATGGTTAAAGATGAAATCACAGCCACTTGTAGGCAGACAGTTTAGTACCAGTGTGTAGACCAGACTATTGGGGCTAAAAAGCCCTACAGAATGAGGAAAAAGGTGGCTAAACTCATATTCATAAAAAACTGGGATCGCTCAGGTACAAATTCATTGCTGACATTGGCAGTAGAGAAAGTGAGTCTGACTAGAAGTCAGCAAGTCAACATTAGGTAAGTAGTTGGGATTAAGGTGTTTTTGGTCCCTCTCCACTTGGCTCAGATTTCTCCCAAGATTCTGGTGGAAAGAAAGGCTTCCCAAAGGAGCCTGCACTGGCTGTCACAACTAGCAGTTGTATAAACAAAGTAGAAGTATTAAAAAATAAAAGCTTTATGGTCCAAAAGTGCCTCTTAGCTCAAGAGATTTGGCATGTCAGGTCATCAGCCCTAGCAGTAGCCTCTTCACATTTTGATCATGTGCCCTGGCTACCTCTGCATTGTCAAACTGAAAATGCTCTTTTTTTTCAGTCTGCCGTTGATGGTTTTAATTGCCCTTCTTTGTTTCCCTTAGGCTCTGTTCTGTCCTTGAGATGTGCAGATCAGAGTTGCTGATGTAACTTTACCAATGATGTCCTGTGGTTCTGTGTAAAAGGAGAATTATTTTGTTTTTCTTTTAATTCTTTTATTGACAGTATCCAACATTTTGTTTCCCTTTTTTGCCATAGCAAGAAACTAGATTGTTCTCTTCAGTACTCTGTCCACAGGGTTTCCTAGAGCTTTTTCCTGGGCTTTAACTGAAAGGTCAGCACCCATCATCCTGGAGGTGTAGCTTGTAATCTCTGGCCCTCCCTAAATGGATTACCTTACATGTGCCCCTATTGAAGCTCATCTGTCAGTCATGAAACCTCCTGAAGTCTTCCTTTCTTTCCCATCAATGTGGCATTTCACTGCCTGGAAAAGCTGAGTATCATCTGCAGATGAGGATTTCCCAGCACCCACCCCCAAACAAGTCTACTACTTGCCTTTCTTCAGTCAGAAAAATGTCTGTTTCTCCCCTATTTCTCTCTAAACCAGTTCTTCCTACATGGTTTTTAAAAATTGTTATCCCATAGTAATTCATATTTATTTTTTTTTATTTTTTTTATTTTTTTTTTATTTTTTATTATTGTTTTTGCCATACATTGTCATGATATCACCATGGGTTTACATATGCTTCCCCTCCGGGTCCCCCCTCCCTCCTCCCTCCCCCCCGGGAAATCTCGCTGCACCAGTCCCGAGCATCAATCCTGGGCTGGCGATTGATTAGACACATGACAATTAACATGCTTCAATGCCCTTCTCCCATATCATCCCACCCTTACCCTCATCCACAAAGTCCACAAGTCTATTCTATACATCTGCGTTCCTTTTGTTGTCTCCCATGTTGGGTTCTCATTACTGTCTTTCTAAATTCCATATTCATATTTAAAAATAGCCTTGGTATCAAACTTAATTAAACATTTTAAAAGTGAATTTAGCCTGGAGGAAAAGATCCATGGAGGATCACACATGATTACCATATTGCCACCTCTACCCCAGTGTATACAGGAAGCCAGCATTTATTAAAGATTCTTCTGGCTTGTGTACCAGAGTACAAGACATTCATTAGTTTATAGTTCCCAGGGCCCCTTTCGTTGTTGCAGCTACACCAGCAAACTGTACAGAGATCACCCACAATCAAAACCCAGGCTCCAGGTTTTGATTAGAGAGACAGTCAGTCATTTTTCCCTTCGATTTCTTTCAGAAGTCAAGTGTGGTCAGGGCATTATGTGAAGGCACCTCTGATCCCAAGGGTGCCAAGAATGCTTCCTGACCCAAACATCTGTCCCAACTGTTGGACTAATAGCTGATGAAATTCCTTCAACAGGAAACATACTTTTGTTCTACAATGAGAAATAGGCCTTAAATGGAATTCTGGCCCAATCTCTCCTCCTCACCCACACTCTGCCATTTCATAATAGCAGATTTTGAAAGGGTTAGAGCATGAGCACCCTGAGCATTCAGAGGAGCAATAGCAGGAAAGGGGCACAATCTTTGCCAACTAGTTTGGCAGCGGGTCAGCTCTAGTAACTGTATCAGTTAGTCTCTGTCATTATGCTTTTGATTACTTCTAGTTTGTTGCCTAGAATAAGAGTATCTTGTTCATTTACCACTATGACATCTGGTTCATCTGCCTACCTCAAAAGACAGAGTAGACAGGAATAGCTTACCCATGTAAAAAAGTCATTCAGTTCATCTTCAGTCTCTTTTTCATCCTTTTTGTTCCATGAGCCTACTGGTTTTCTGACTCCTTACTGGTGAGAAATAAAGGGCCTCTTATTGCTGGTTCACTTGTAAGATACTCTAATTTTAGTTTGCCACTGGTTTGCTACTGAACTATCTTTCCATAATGAATTTAGGAGCCCCTTTTCCTTCCTTCTTCCTTGTTTTCTTTATGGCTTTTTCCTCTGCTGTAGCCATTTTTTTACTTTAACAGCTAGGCAGGAACTTAATGGTTTCATCTTAAGGTTAAACATACCATCTTTATTTAAAAAAAATTGTCTTAGGGTTTCTTTCTTAATAGACCAGATATGGAATCTTTACATGAAAATTTTCAACACCAAAAGTTCCATTTTATGAAAAAGACAATTTCACAGTCAGAGCTCCCTAGGTCATTCTGTGCTAATCTAGAAGGGCAAGGGTCACCATCCCCCCAAAGCCTCCCATAATTTATATACAGGCGAAGTTTGATGGGAGAGGAAAGCTGTTTTGCCAAAGAGACCATTTCCTAATTACCAAGCTCTGTCATCTGAAAAATACTGTTCTGCCTTTATTTAACGTTTGCTCTCTAATTGTATTTGAATGCAATGTGAGATAGTCTTAATAATGTTTAAACTATTACCCAAAAGGCTGTGTTGATGACTTTGGGAACAACTATAGTTAAGGAATCTATAAGAAAAGGACAAATAACCAAGTACTTCCTTGCAGTTGATTCAAGAGAGGTACTGCTCCGAAACCTTAAATCTTGCAGGATGACCAAACTGTTTGCCCATGTGAACTGTCATGACATATGCATAGTTTGAAGAACAATTTTAGAGTTGTGTTCAAACTTCTTAGTTTTTACCCTACCTATCATTTTATAGCCCTAACATCCAGAAAGCATTCTTTACTAAATGTCCAGTTATTAGGCTATATCTCAAA
>ML660663.1:705316-737360 GCA_007570785.1 Antilocapra americana | reverse complement strand
ACATTTTATTAAGAATATTTGACTATTCAACTTTGTAAAATAATTAATTAGAGACACTGCATAAATATTTCGCCAATAGGAAAACACACTGTTAAACAGACTTCTCAGTGAATAGGACTTATGAAAGGCCCTATTAAGCAGGGCTTTTCAACCAACAGCAGTCTTTATATCCACATAAGCAATACTTTGCTAGTAAGAGCAATCAGCCTGATCAAAGAAATAATTTTATTCTAGTAAACTAGGGTTCACAATAGTAATTATTAAAATAAAAATCTTCCTGTATTTGGCCTGTTTACCTTGACTCCTATGGCTTATATGCTGTAACCCAAAATTAAAAGAAACCTTTTCCCCCCATCAAAGACCACTGACCTAAAGAAAAATCCAGAGATTCCAGAAGTTTAAAAAAGCAGCGTCAACAACAACAAAATTTTTGCCCCTTCTTTTTTGAGAAAAATATTATACTTTTCTATTTTAAATAATTTTTTATTGCTCTTCAAATTGGTTTCTACAAACATTAATTCTACTATACTTGGAATAACCATGATAGCCTACCTGGAAAGAACTTGTTCTCTAGTACCACAGCAACCTCATTGTAGGAACAGCTCATTTAAACTCAAGCTTTTACTTCTGTGGGGAATTCCTTCATCCATCTATACTGAGCTCCACTGCTATTCAATGAGGAAGAGAAAAAATCATATAATATAGTGACTCTGTAGTTTATATTTATTGTATGCAAATTTTCCTTAGACTCTGATGTGGCCTCTGAAATATAAGTCAGGACTGTTTTAAGCACAAGAATTCATTCCTATAGGTCTGGAGCCAAAATTTACCTCTCTGAAGCCACTCTGACCTTCCTACAAAAGAATTGACTGTCTTAAGTCACTTTATAGAATTTTTAAGACATTGATTAACAAGAATAAAAAGGGAACTACCAATGCAATAACTTAGGAGATTTGCTTATATTTTAGTATAATGATAAGCTTTCACTGTGGCTCAGACAGTAAAGAGGTTGACTGTAATGCGGGAGACCCAGGTTCGATCCCTGGGTCAGGAAGATCCCCTGGAGAAGGAAATGGCAACCCACTCCAATACTCTTGACTGGAAAATCCCATGAATGGAGGAGCCTGGTAGGCTACAGTCCATGGAGTCACAAAGAGTCAGCCAAGACTGAGCAATTTCACTTAGTATAATGGCACTATTTTATTCGTTCATTTGACAAATATTTATTGTCTCTGCTCATGCCCACCCTGTACATAGGTACTAGTGGTTGTAAACATCCTGGAGCTCCCACATCCTGGAACTTAGTTCCTAGGGAGGACTTGCCTGTGCCAGGAATTACACTGCTCATTTATTTGATTTTTTCCATTTGATACTTCTAATAATATCCAATACCTGCAAAGGTAGAGTATTCTTATTCCAGTCTTACTAATAAAGTGTGAAAGTGTTAGTCAATCACTCAGTCATATCTGACTCTTTGTGACCCCATGGACTGTCCATGAAATTCTCTAGGCAAGAATACTAGAGTGGGTTGCCATTCCTTTCTCCAAATAAGAGAACCAGAACTTAAAAATGTTGATTTGCTTAAGATCACACAGGGAGTATTAATCATCAGTTACACTGTCCCCAAATTGTCACATGGAAGTATGAAATTTTTTTAATGAGTTTAATAAGTTTAGGGATTTTTAAAATAAATTTATTTATTTTAATTAGAGGATTATTATTTTACAATATTGTGATGGTTTTGCCATACATTAATATGAAGCAGCTACAGTTATACATGTGTCCCCTTCATCCTGAGCACCCTCTCACCTCCCTCCCCACCCTATCCTGGAGGAATAGGGTGTCACAGAGCACCAGCTTTGGGTGCTCTGCATCATACATCAAACTTGTACTGATTATCTGTTTTACATATGGTAATAGATAACTTTCAATGCTAGTCTCTCAAATCATCCCACCCTTTCCTCCCATTGAGTCCAAAAGCCTATTCTTTATATCTGTGTGTCTACTTTGCTGCCTTGAACGTAGGATCATAGGTACCATCTTTCTAGATTCCATATATATACATTAATATATGGTTTTTGTTTTTCTCTTTCTGACTTACTTCACTCTACATCATAGGCTCTGGGTTCATCCACCTCATTAGAACTGACTCAAACTCATTCCTTTTTTTATATATGTATTTATTTAATTAATTATTTTTTTTCTTTACATTATTGTATTGGTTTTGCCATACATTGACATGAATCCGCCATGGGTATACATGTGTTCCCCTTCCAGAACCCCCCTCCCACCTCCCTCCTGATTCCATCCCTCTGGGTCATCCTGGTGCACCAGCCCTGAGCGCCCATTCTTTGTAATGATTGAGTAGTATTCCATTGTGTATATGTACCACAGCTTTCTTATCCATTTGTCTGCTAATGGACATCTAGGTTGCTTCCATGTCCTAGCTATTGTAAATAGTGCTGCAGTGAACATTGGGATATATATGTCTTTTTCAGTTCTGGTTTTCTCAGAGTATATGCCCAGTAGTGGGATTGCTGGGTCATATGTTAGTTTTATTCCTAGTTTTTTAAGGAATATTCATGCTGTTCTCCATAGCTGTTGTGTCAGTTTGCATTCCCACCAACAGTGTAAGAGGATTCCCTTTTCTCCACACCCTCTCCAGCATTTGTTTTTTGTAGACTTTTTGATGATGGCCATTATGCCGGCATGACATGATACCTCATTGTGGTTTTGATTTGCATTTCTCTAATAATGAGCGATGTTGAGCATATTTTCATGTGTTTCTTAGCCATCTGTATGTCTTCTTTGGAGAAATGTCTGTTTTCTTTGGCCCACTTTTTGATTGGGTTGTTCATTTTTTTGGTATTGAGCTGCATGAGCTGCTTGTATATTTCAGAGATTAGTTCTTTGTCAGTTGTTTCATATGCTGTTATTTTCTCCCATTCTGAAGGCTGTCTTTTCACCTTGCTTATAGTTTCCTTCATTGTGCAAAAGTTTTAAAGTTTAAACATGTCCCATTTGTTTATTTTTGTTTTTATTTCTATTACTCTGGGAGATGGATCATAGAGGATCTTGCTATGATTTACGTCAGAGAGTGTTCTGCCTATGTTTTCCTCTAAGAGTTTTATAGTTTCTGGTCTTACATTTAGGTCTTTACTCCATTTTGAGTTTATTTTTGTGTATGGTGTTAGAAAGTGTTCTTTCATTCTTTTACACATAGTTGACTAGTTTTCCCAGCACCTTCTCTTGTTGAAGAGACTGTCTTTTCTCCATTGTATATTTTTGCCCTCTTTGTCAAGGATAAGGTGTCCATAGGTGTGTGGATTTATCTCTGGGCTTTCAGTTTTGTTCCATTGATCTATATTTCTGTTTTTGTACAAGTACCATACTATCTTGATGACTGCGTTGTTCAGTCGCTAAGTCATCTCTGACTCCTTGTGACCCCGTGAACTGTAGCACTCCAGGCTTCCCTGTCCTTCACTATCTCCCTGAGCTTGCTCACACTCATTTCTACTGAGTCACTGATGCCATCCAACCATCTCATCCTCTGTCACCCGCTTCTCCTCTTGCCCTCAATCCTTCCCAGCATTAGGGTCTTTTCCAATGAGTTGGTTCTTCACATCAGGTGGCCAAAGTATTGCAGCTTCAGTTTCAATCCTTCCAGTGAATATTCAGGATTGATTTCCTTCAGGATGGACTGGTTTGATGTCCTTGCTATCCAAGGGACTCTCAAGAGTGTTTTCCAGCATCACAATTCAAAAACATCAATTCTTTAGTGCTCAACCTCCTTTATGGTCCAACTCTCACATCCATACAAGACTACTGGGAAAACCATTGCACTGACTATAGGGACTTTTGTCAGCAAAGTAATGTCTCTGCTTTTTAATATGCTGTCTAGGTTTGTCATAGTTTTTCTTCCAAGGAGCAAGCATCTTTTAATTTCATGGCTGCAGTCACCATCTGTAATGGTTTTGGAGCCAAAAAAAAGGAAATCTGATACTGTTTACATTGTTTCTCCTTCTATTTGCCATGAAGTGATGGGACTAGATGCCATGATCTTCATTTTTTGAATGTTGAGTTTTAAGCCAGCTCTTCCACTCTTCTCTTTCTCCTTCATCAAGAGGCTCTTAGTTCCTCTTCACTTTCTGCCATTAAAGTAGTGTCATCTGCATACCACTGTATGGCTGTAGCTTTGTAGTATAGTCTGAAGTCGGGAAGGCTGATTCCTCCAGTTCCATTCTTCTTAAGACTGCTTTTGCTAGTAGGGGTCTTTTATGTTTCCATACAAATTATGAAACTATTTGTTCTAATTCTGTGAAAAATACCATTGGTAGCTTGACAGGGATTGCATTGAACCTTGCAATTGCTTTGGGTAGTATAGTCATTTTCACTGTATTGATTCTGAAAGTATTAAATGTATCACAAAGAGGAAATACCATCCCCAAAAATTCTTGGAGATTTTTATCTACAGGAATTGTAGAAAAGTCTTTAAAAAAACCATTTAAGATTATGCAAATGAACCACATGATCTGTAGTCTACACAATCCATTGCTTATGTTTGTGAAAGTACTACTTAGATTTTTGCAAAAACCCCCCTCAGAATCATAAGGATTTAATTTGTAATTTTATGCATCAAAAATAAGAATAAATATTGAGAGATTTTACTTCTTAGTTTTTAAATAAATGTTAATTTTTTTGACGTGGACCATTTTTAAAAGTCTTTATGAATTTGTTACAATATTGCTTCTATCTTATGTTTGTGGTTTTTTGGCCATGAGGCATGTGGGATTTTAGCTACCCAACCAGGGCTCAAATCAGCACTCCTTGCATTGGAAGGCAAAATCCTAACTACTGGAGCATGAGGAAAGTCCCATTTCTTAGGTTTTTAATTTCTAAATAGAGTTTGGAAACGTGGAGATTCTGTAAATCTGCTTTTTCCTTTATTTCCTATGGAGAAAATCCTGACTTCCTATGTTAGAAAGTGAATAATGTCACATGTCATTTTATAGAGGTCTCCTCATATAATTAGTTTCTTTTCATGTGTTTTTTAGGGGATTACTATTGCCAAAGGCTTTTAACGTTATGCTTTTTTGCAACTGAGCTTCCCTTGTGGCTCAGTGGTAAAGAATCCACCTGCCAATGCAGGAGATATGGGTTTGATCCATGAGTCAGGAAGATTCCCTGGAGAAGGAAATGGCAACCCACTCCAGTATTCATGCCTGGGAAATCCCATGGACAGAGGAATCTGGTGGGCTACAGTCCATGGGTTGCAAAGAGTTGGACATGACTTAGCAACTAGACAACAACAGGCATAATTTATATCATCTCTTGATCCTGGCAGAAGGCATATCAACATATAGGGCAGAGATTCTCCATTCATGCTATTGTTCATCCAATACCCGTAAAGTAAAATGAGAGCCAAGGGACATCACTAAAGGATATTTAAGTGAAATGTTTCCTTTCCCTATTGACTTGTAATGTTAATATTTAAAGAAGAGATGTTTTAATGATGATAGGTTCTTCTTTCATTATAATGATAAGTCATCTTGAATTTATCTTCTGTCTGGGACTCCAGATTCCTTATCATTCAATTTCCGAAGCAGGTAGATAGATCCTCAGTGAAAGAGAACACAACAATTATAGCCTACTCCTTTGAGCTTGGTGATGTGGCAAAAGCAGTATGAATACATATTCATACAATAAATGTTTTAAGCAATACAACTTTTTTTCAAAATTCTCTTTCATCTGATGAGAAGGGAAGAATTCTCCAGAAATTAGCATTTGAGAACAAATAATTTATATAGCCTTACTTCCATCTTCATCCCATTTTCATCACAATCTGAGAGCTGGTAAAAAATCTTTTCAAAATTACTCTCTCTTCAGTTGGGTCACAGCTATACCACCTTGATCATCACTAGATCACTTTGGCCCAGTGATAAAGGTCATGGAAGCTGCTACTTCTTTGTATAAGCCTTGAACTTTGAACTCAGCCCTCCATAAGTAAGATATTTATAGTCAGTATTTTCATTCTGTTTTATAAACTTCTATTCTGCCTCTTTGTGGTATGGCAGATGCAAATTGCCTGTTGTTTCTGGAAAATGGATGAATCAGATACTAATTAAATTCATGGTTAACATTAAGCACAGGTGGAAATGAGGCCAAAGTGGGCCATTCATTTAATGTTCCTAGTTTGATGTGTCTTTTAAAATATTGAATTCAAAAGACATTGAGTGCCTAAGAATATAGGATAATTTGGAGGAGGGGCTACTGCGCTTAATTATCTCTGTTGTCCTGAACCCTCCATCAGTGACCTTGCCCTGCCTATCACCAGTACTTGATTAGGGTTAAAGTAGAGAACTGTTTTTTTCCCTTACCTGATTGATCCTTTGAGCTTTAAATCCAGTGGTTAAAGGGACAGTTCTTATATTCTTCTTCCCCTCTAGACCAGTGGCTCTCATGACCAGTTCCTCAGCTCCTGCACCAAGTAGCCCTGACACCATGACAGCCCCTTCACCCAGCAGTCTTCCTAGGTGATTTATTTTTTCATGTAAGTTCAGGAGGACTATCTCCTAGGACTCAGTGGGTTTGCTCTGTCACTATGATGTGTACCTTCTCTGCACTGTTTTTAGTGCTGAATGATCCCTGCCCCCTGGAAAAAGTGACCTGATTCTTCCACAGCAGTTTAATAGCTTTTGATGCTAGAACATGCTCTGAAACTATCAAGAGACAGGAAGACCCAGCTCATAAATGGAAAACTTGAGAATTACACCTTCTAATGCAGGGCTGGTCTGAAAAGAATCCTAAATTTGACTATGTCTGTGCTTGATGGAACATTCTAACTTCAAAATTCATATTATTCCTCTCAGCTGCTCACTACCATGTACCCCCTTGCCCACCCTAATTCTCCCACCTCCCGTGTTCTTTCATCACTGCTCTGTCCCCTCCCTGTAGCCTAAAAAAGCTACCCTTTAGGCTCTGCTCTGAATGACTGTGCCTGACAGTCATTCACCCGGCAGCTGCAGGCACTGATGAGCTGCCTTGTTGAATCCTGTTGACGTGGTCTGTGCAGAGATTTAGTTAAATCTGGTGTCCTCTACCTGATAAAAAAGCCCGATGCAAAGTTTGGCTGGGCTTTACTCTCTATTCACTGTTACCCACTGCACTATTGGGAAAGAGCCATACCCATTGGTACTTAAAGCGAGACCAAAGAAAAGACACCTCAAAAAAGCCATATCAAATATCCAGCTAAGTTAACAAGTGAAAGGGTATGGATGTGTGCCAGGCATTAAAGGCAGTGTGTTTGCCTAGAGACCATGCAAGTGCTGCTGAAGAGTGAGCTGGATGCTAAGAGGTTTGTGTATGCCTGCTCTGGGCAGGAGAATCCTGTAGAACAAGGTGATGGATGCCAGGGCTGGGGCAGGATGGGGAATTGGGGAGCCACCTTAAATATATTAGAAATGGAAGAAAAAAATATCTATCTATCCTATTTAATTATAGGCAAGCCTCACTAAGTCAGCCTAATTAGAGGAAAGCCAGTCTGAATAATGGAATATTTTAAAATACATTTTTATTACTTTCAAGCACTGGACATGCTAGTAATTCAAACTACACTAACAACATCATACAGTACCTCAGGGAAAGAGCTTTAAGAATCATTTGTAATTAGCATATCAATTGTTTGTATGTAAGTGGATGTGCACAAAGTGCATAAAAAGTTTATTCTCTTAAGTAGGACAAACATTCCCCAGCGCAGTCCTGTTTACACTATTAATTTGCTTAGCCAGCCCTTTTTGTGCCAAGATAGATGTATGTAAGACATACTTATTTCCTCAGGGAAGAAAGAATCGCTTCCCTGTGTTTAGTCCAGTAACTAAGAAGCGGAGCGCCACTTAATTGGTTTGGGATTTCCAGGATATGGAGTTTTGAATTTGCATACAGGCTAGAGAGATTTCATATGGAGAAGATCTGGCAGCCATTGCCAGAGACCCAGTTTCCCCATCTGGATTTCATTGGAGTGATCTGGATTTCATCAAGCAACAGGACACTGATCCTAAATGATCCACCAGACACTCTAACATAGGCATGTTTAAAATACATCCTTCCCCCGAAAAATAACTGCTAAAATATGATGAGTTGGAGTTATTCTATGTGCAGTGCTTAGAAGTAATAAAAATGCATTTCTTTTAAAGTCCCCCGAAAACTGTGCAATATCAAGTTAATGATGAAAATCAATCCACAAACTCTTTTCTTGCACACCTCATTGTGTGATGGCATTGCCGAGATTTCCAATCATCTGGGAAAGGATATTATATTTTGATGAGCTGCACCAGGTGCTAACTATATGGCAGGATTTCGTCTTTGAATCTTAGGGAGGCCCTCCTGGGTAAAGAAGGGTGAGGGAAGGGCTAGGAGCATGTTTATTGTTAACAAATCATTATTGTCTACCTAAGTTCAAGAATCAGAACGAGTAAATCGAAAAAGAAGAAGTATCAGGTATATGGGGGGGTAGAAAATATGATTAGGAAATGAGAAACAGAGAGTGTCTGTATTTCTACCCATATGTATTAAATTGTGCTCTTGGTAAATTGTGACTTCTTCAAGGCTTAGAGAGTAAAAACTAAATGCAGAGAGCATAAGCACAGGCAGTAAATATACATACAAATGTCGTAACTACAGTTTGGAATAACTCCAACTCTCCCCTTTCCCTCAAGGGCATCACTATCCAGGGTCTGCAAAGGCCAAATAGCTGTTTGGCTTCCAATCTGATTTTTTGCTAAGAAATCAGAGAAGTCGGTTTCAATTTTAATAATATATTCTCCCAACCTCTATCTAACAGAAAGGCACTTGTGTTTCTGCCACTTCTTAAAGTGAATTTTGTGTTTGGTGAAAGGTAATAGATTGGCAGCACTGGAAAAGGAATTACTGTATTCCCAGAACAGGTATAACCAGGCAGTGACACTATGAAATTTCTCTCTGCCTTTGGGGAACATTAGAGTACTATTCAGGAAGTCACTGCTATGATGTGCTGTGCTGAACTCAACAGTATCCTAGTGGGCTGAAGGAATTAACATAGCACTTGAGGGACCTGACTTAAGGCCATTCATTTATTCATTCAACATTAGGGAGTGCTTACCATGGGCCTGGTGCTAGGAGAAGACTTTGGCAAATATTATATCATTTAATCCTCATAATAATCCTATGAAGGAGAGAATACTTTTGCTTTACAGAGATGGTTCAGAGAATGATTTGTCCAAGTTGTTCCTGCAAGCACTAGATCCAACCTTGACCCCAAGTGCAGCGTTCTCCCTGACCTCCATGCTGTAGAGGCTGCAAAGGAGATGGATGAGACATATGGCCAAATAATATGATGCAGAGCAGAATGTAATCTGTGCTGTGTGAGTGGTCCTGTTGGTTACAGAGCAATAAAATGACCTACCCCAGGTCAAATAAAGAGTCATTAGTACAGATAGACAGGATTCATATTCTTTAAGCCTTCTTGGATTTGGGGATTTGGGGATTTGGTGTTTGGTTTGGTTTGATTTTGGTTTGTTTGTTTTGTCTTACCCCTCCAAACCAACCTGCCTCTCCACCCACCCACCCCTTGCACAGATAATGTATACTCTGCTTCCTAGGGCCTCAGGCCTTTCAGAATGAGAAAAGCCAAAGAGTACTGGAATTTAGTGAAAAGAGCACTAGATTTGAATTAGAATTAGTATTCTAATTCTAGCTCTGACAATTCATTCTAGGCTGGTAAGGCTCTTTAATTCTGGATGACTCATTTCCCCCCACCCCCACCCGCCTGTGTGAATGAGAATGGTTTACCTCAAAGAGGTAAAGAGATAAATAATAATAAACTAAAAATAGTGCACAGCCCTTTTTGTTTCCAAGGTGACATATACTTGATAAGTGGAATTACTTACAACAAGGCATATTAGGAGATGCCAGTTAGAATCTGTGTTTCTCTATAATAGACTCAGCAATGAGAGAAAAGATGCCCCCATAAAATGTTAAAAAAAACTACATCTTGAAAATTAAAAAAGCAAAAGCAATGTGAGGGTTGTGTGTTTGGGAAGGTCGAGGGTTTAGAGGTTTGAGGTTGGCTTGTTTTATTTTGTAGCTTTGGGTGTTCTGTTTGTTGCTTCAGCAATATGTGAACCATGAACTTCCAGATGTTCAAGCTGGTTTTAGAAAAGGCAGAGGAATCAGAGATCAAATAGCCAACATCCGCTGGATCATCAAAAAAAGCAAGAGAGTTCCATAAAAACATCTATTTCTGCTTTATTGACTATGCCAAAGCCTTTGACTGTGTGGATCACAATAAACTGTGGAAAATTCTTAAAGAGATAGGAATACCAGACCACCTGACCTGCCTCTTGAGAAATCTGTATGCAGGTCAGGAAACAACAGTTAAAACTGGACATGGAACAACAGACTGGTTCCAAATAGGAAAAGGAGTACAGCAAGGTTGTATATTGTCACCCTGCTTATTTAACTTATATGCAGAGTACATCATGAGAAATGCTGGACTGGAAGAAGCACAAGCTGGAATCAAGATTGCTGGGGGAAATATCAATAACCTCAGATATGCAGATGACACCACCCTTATGGCAGAAAGTGAAGAACAAAAGAGCCTCTTGATGAAAGTGAAAGAGGAGAGTGAAAAAGTTGGCTTAAAGCTCAACATTCAGAAAACTAAGATCATGGCATCCAGTCCCATCACTTCATGGCAAATAGATGGGGAAACAGTGGAAACAGTGGCTGACTTTACTTTTCTGAGCTCCAAAATCACTGTAGATGGTGACCACAGCCACAAAATTAAAAGACACTTACTCCTTGGAGGGAAAGTTATGACCAACCTAGACAGCACATTAAAAAGCAGAGACATTAATTTGCCAACAAAGGTCCATCTAGTCAAGGCTATGTTTTTCCCAGTATGGATGTGAAAGGTGAACTGAGAAAGAAAGAAATGAAAGAAAGCTGAGCACCGAAGAATTGTTGCTTTTGAACTGTGATGTTGGAGAAGACTCCTGAGATTTCCTTGGACTGCAAGGAGATCCAGCCAGTCCATCCTAAAGGAGATCGGTCCTGGGTGTTCATTGGAAGGACTGATGTTGAAGCTGAAACTCCAGTACTTTGGCCACCTGATGTGAAGAGCTGACTCATTGGAAAAGACCCTGATGCTGGGAAAGTCAGGGCAGGAGAAGAAGGGGACAACAGAGGATAAGATGGTCGGATGGCATCACCAACTCAATGGACATGGGTTTGGGTGGACTCCGGGAGTTGGTGATGGATAGGGAGGCCTGGCATGCTGTGGTTCATTGGGTTGCAACGAGTCAGACATGACTGAGCAACTGAACTGAACTGAGGATGTCATAGAATCGGTACAGTTTTTCTGATGTTAAAAGCAGAGAGACTTATAGGAAATTAAATGTCTTCCAAAAGGCACCTATGTTCCCGAACAAAGTGACTTATCATCCTTACCACAGGGAGCCCCTACCCCAGTTCCCTGCATCCTTGAACAATTTATAAAAGATATTCAGGAATCACCGAGGCATTTACCATATGTTGCTTCACCCACCCGCTAACCCCCACAGGTTGAGTTTTTGCAGAATGAATCTGCAGTGCCTGAGTTGAGAGAGGATTGAGGGAATTTAGAGGAAACAATAGCTGTAAAAAGTTGACTAGCTTCCATTTGAGACTGAGTAGTAATTCTTTAACTCAATCCCCCCTCTGAATCCCATCCAATGCAGTAGGTTTAAAATGTTTATCAAAGAAAGGGTGTTTCTGTTGTTCAGTCACTCAGTCCTGTCCAACTCTTTGCCACCCCATGGACTGTAGCACACCAGGCTTCCCTGTCCTTGACCATCTCCCAGAGCTTGCTGAAATTCATGTCCATTGTCTGTGATACCACAACCATCTTATGTTCTGTCATCCCCTTCCTCCTCCTGCCCTCAGTCTTTCCTAGCATCAGGATTTTTTCCCATGAGTCAGCTCTTCACATCAGGTAGCCAAAGTATTGGAGCTTCATCTTTAGCATCAGTCCTTCCAATGAATATCAGGGTTGATTTCCTTTAGGATTGACTGGTTTGATCTCCCTTCAGTCCAAGGGACTCTCAAGAGTCTTCTCTAACATCATGTTTTGCTGTTGGCAATAACTTTTCTCAGCTTGACTTTGGAAACTCACCATGTTAATAGAAAATATTTTTCTCCCTCTACTTCCTGTCCTTGATTTTACAACTTTGAATTTGTCATTTCTTTCATCTCTGTTGAGGAAGTCTCTAGAGGGTGCTGAAGATGCTTATTGGAATATATAAAGATGATAAGACTGGTCTAGGCTGGTTTGCAAGCGAGAAAGTCAGGAGGCAAATCTACTGGGAAGGTGCACCCATTAGAGGTCTGGTTATAGAGGGCCAAGGTTGGGTTACTAAATCTATCACCAGCATTGATTAAGAGCAGCTGTCACACCATCTCTGGCATCCCATTGTTCTGAGAGAAATGTTTTAGAACTTCAAGTATTTAAAAACAAACAAAGCAAAACCAGGTTCCACCCCTGTTATCAGAGGTAAAGTTGCACCAGTGAATGATCCCAAAGGCACTCCATAGAAGCTATGATCTACCGTGATGGAATAAAAGAATAGGGGATAATGCTACAATTTGGTTCTTGGGCTTTTCCTCTTCTAAAGCATCATTAATGCCATTACCCCTGGCTTTTATCAACCTCCAGCACCAACCACCTTCCCCAGACCAATGCATGTAGAAACAGCTGCCACAGCCTCTCCTCATTTGCATAGCTTTGTCTGAAAAGCACACGGCTCAATACTGAGGAATCAGGTTTCTCATCAGGAAAATTGCATTTTAAATGAATATCTTATGTGTTTATGGGGAAGTAAATAATGTAGTATAATGAGATGCCTGTCTTCTCCCTCCTTTCTGGGTAAGTGATTTTATACTTTCCCAAAACCTAAAATTAATGATTTGCAGTGTAGTAAATAGTATTGTTACAGTGGTTAGGGAAACTTTCCCAAAAGCAATCTGGGATGATATTTCATTCATTTATCCATTTAATAACTATTTATTGAATGCCTCCTATATATATAAAGTACTGAGTCTACCTTCAAGGAAGCTGGTGGAAATTTGAAAATTATAAATACACAGAGAGATACACATATGTATTCACATTCATACACATTCTAATAAAGTGAAATGTGGAAAGTTATAAGAACCATAAGAGATAAACTGCGGCGGGTACTCAAAGGGAGAAAATACTTGAGAAAAGGGCTTAATTGAGGAGATAACATTTGATGTGGCTTCCAAAGGGTAGCTAATTACTGTATCTTTACAAAGTGTGTAAATGTGTTATGAAATCTGAGTCAAGTTTAAGTGTACAAGATTGCAGGGAAGAACTCTATGCACAGGGTACAACAAGATCAAAGGCAGAAAAGGCTGAGCTCTGTACATAGAACAGCAGTAGTTTAGTTTTCTGGACTGTAAAGTGCATGAGAGGGACAATTTGCAAAGAAGATTGGAAAAGTGGGTGGGAACCACTTTGTGCAAGAGCTAGAATTCTTAGCAATGAAAATTTGTACCATGTTCTGTAAGCATTTGTGAAATTGCCGAAGGTTTTAGAATGTGGTATAGTATAATTAGAGCTTGCTCAGGAAGGCTAACGGTAAAAAAAATAATAATGCAATGCCTGCTACTGCTATTATCCAAGATAGCATGTGAAGTGGCTGGCACAAGCATGTGAAGCACAGTAAAACATGGAAGCTAGTATATGGTAGTGATTTAGAATATGGACTGGTGCCGGGAGGCCTGGGTTCAAAAGCCAGCTCTGATATTTAATAGCTATGGATCTTCTACAGATTTCTTAACCTTTATATGCTGCTGTTTCTCCATCTATAGAATAGGATTAATGATAATGGCTTTTATGAATTGTTTTAAGAGTCAAATGAGCTAATACATATAAAATATATAGAATAGTGCTCAGGTTTTAATAAAGTACTTGATAAGTGTTAGCTGCTATTATCATTTTTCATTCATGAAGGAGATGGAATTTGAATGAGCCTTTAAAGAATAGATATACTATAGACATGTAGAAAGATGACTTTCAGTCACAAGGAAGTGAATGACAAAAAGAAAGTGCAAGGTGAGGGGGGTGAACCATGGACTGTTCAGTTTGCCTACAGAATAATATTGGTTAAGGAGTTATTGGAAAATAAGATTCAACAGGTAGGCTGGAATCATATCATGAATGACTTTTAATCATAGGCTAAGAATTTTAGGCATCATCTAAAGACAATGGAAGAGCTTCCCAGGTGGTGCTAGTGAAAAGAACCTGCCTGCTAATGCAGGAGACGTAAGAGATGTGAGTTCGATCCCTGGGTCGGGAAGATCCCCTGGAGGAAAGCATGGCAACCCACTCCAGTATTCTTGCCTGGAGAATCCCATGGACAGAGGAGCCTGGCAGTCTAAAGTCCACAGGGTGGCAAAGAGTGGTACATGACTGAATCAACTTAGCATGCATGCACACAATAACAATGGATAAATAAGGAATGTTTATAAGTAAGGAAGTGACTTGATCAAAACCTTCTCTAAGGAAAATTCATCTGATGTCTGTGTGTTTATGTGTGTGATGGATTAGAGAGGGAAGAGACTTGAGGCAGAGAAATTATTTAGGAAGCTATTGGTATAATCCACAAGGAGGTCATAAGTGTTAGAATACTGCCATGAGAATGGAAAGGAGGCAATAGGAGAGAGATTGGTGCAAGTTTGGTAACTGAAGAGGAGCAGGGAAAGGGAGGAATCACAAAGAGCCTAGGAGTTTTGAACATGGATTACTGAAAGGATGAAGTGTTGTTAGCAGAGACAAGGAATAGAAGAAATAGGATGATAGGTTCAGAATGGTGAAAATGGAGCTGTAAATCACAAATGACTTTATAAAAATTGACAACCTGTTCCTAAAATTTATATGAAATTCAACCTGGAGTAACCAAAAATATCTTGAAAAGGAAGAACAATGTTGGAGCCCTTTCCAACTTTAAAGCTTACTGCAAAGCTACTGTAATCAAAGCAGTGTGGTGCTGGCAATTAAGCTAGACATACAGAGAAGTGGAGTAGAGTTCAGAGTTCAGAAATATGTACAGTAAATTGATTTTACTCAAAGAGTGCCAAGACAATGGGGAAAGAATAGTCTTTTCAGCAAATGGTGCTGGGACAACTGAATCGCATGCAAAAACAGTTAATTTGGATCCATACCTCACACCATATACAAAAATTAAGCCCTCAGAGCCTGAGAAGTCTAAATGTAAGAGCTTAAACTATAAAACACTTAGAAGAAACATGGATGTAGATGTTCATGACCTTGAATTAGATAATGCTCTCTTAGACATGACACCAAAAGCAGAAGCAACAGAATAAATATACATAAATTGGATTTCATCAAAATTTAAAGATTATGCTTCAAAGGACACTATCAAGAAAGTAATAGACAACCCACAGAATGGGAGAAAATTTTTGCAAGTCATATATCTGATAAGAGACTTGTATTTATAATATATCAACATTTACAAATCAGTATTAAAAAGAAAAATGACTCAGTTTTAAAATGGGCAAAGGAATTACATAGATATTGCTCTAAAGAAGATATAGAAATGACCAAAAAGCATATGAAAAGATACTCAGCATCATTAGTCATCAATGAAATGCAAATCAAAACCATAATGAGATAACCACTTTATCCCCACTAGGATTGATGGATAAACAATCAATTGTTTAAAAAACAAAACAAGAACAGAAAATAACAAGTGTTGGTGAATATGTAGAAGAAGAATTGGAACCCTCATCTGTTATACATTGCTGGGGGGAATGGAAAATGGTGCAGTCCCTGTGGGAAACAGTCTGGCAGTTCCCTCAAAAGCTTAAATGTAGAGTTACCATATGACCCAGCAATTCTACTCCTAGGTATTTCAGAGAAATGGAAACATGTCCACAGCAAAATTTCTCATATTAGCCAAAAAGTATAGAAGTAACCCAAATGTCCATCAACAGATAAATGGTGAATAAAGAAAATGTGGTATATACAAATAATGGAGTATGATTTGACAATCAAAAGGAATTAGGTACTAATACATGGATGAACCTTGAAATTAGTATGCTAAATGAAATGAAAGAAGCCAGTCACAAAAGACCACATTTATATAATACCATTCATATGAAAGGTCAAAATTAGACAAATCCTTAGAGACAGAAAGTAGGTTCATGGTTGCCAAGGGCAGGGGGTTGAAGAGTGGTAGGAGTAGGTAGCGACTACTGTTGTGGATGTGGTTTCTTTTGAGGATGATAAAAATGTTCCAGGGAATTCCCTGGCGGTCCACTCTACACGCTCACTGCCAAGGGCCCAAGTTCAATCCCTAGTTGAGGAATTAAGATCCCACAGCCTTGTGCTGCAATCAGTAAAGAAAGTTCTAAAATTCATTGTAGTGATGGTTGCACAACTCTGTGAGTATACTAAAAGCTGTTGAATTGGGCACTTTAAATGAGGGAATTGTATGGTATGTGAATATCAATAAAGGTTTAAAAAAATTTTTTTAAGTCTTTTAGTGGAGCTACAGCCACTGATGATGACCAGCTGCAGATCTTTGAGCAGTATACACTGTCAATTGGTCCTGAAAAGTTGATTAAGATTACAGAGAAAAGACTTTTGGATATCATGATACAGAGGTCTAGTCTCTCCCTTCAGGAAAGCAGTGAGATAAAAAAAAATGGGATTGCAAGATGTATAGGTAGCCAATAAGTAGACAAATTTGGCGATAAAGAAAATAGGATGAAGAGATGGACAACCTGTAACCTAAAGGAACTGAATCAGTAGGAAAGCAGAGACTAAAGCTGTGAAAGATCTCATTGGTGATACATGGCTCTTAGAGCAACTGGAAATAGGATCTAGTGCCCAGCTGGTGAAATTAGCCTCAAGGAAGAGAAGGAATATAAGGAAAGACATTTTCAGGTAAAAAAAAAAAAAGAGGTAGAAGAAGGCATTTCTTAGACATAGCTTTGACCAGCTCACTCAAACATGAGGCAGAGAAAGTTTGATCTGAAAAGATATATATCAAACTTTTTCTGATCCTTGACTGAGCTGATTGAAACTATGTGTAATGAATCAGGAATTACCTTTGGAGAGGGAGTAAAGATGGGGAAAAGGAGATTTTTTTCCCCTTTTATTTGATAGACTTTTATGTTTGACTTTTTTAGCATGAAGAATTTACTTTCAGTATAATTGTATTCTTTAAAAATTAGACTAGATGCTGCAAGAAATGTAGTTGTTTACCAATTGGAGGTGAAGCAAATGGTTGCCAAGCTGCACAGAGGGAGTGGCACATGTTAATCACTCAATAAATGTTTATGGAATTTGTTAAGTTGGAGATGTAACATAAGCTGTAGAAGATGAAATGGGTTTGATTTCTCAGCTTTCTCCAGCAGAACAGAGCTGAAAATTCTGACAGTGTGATTTATCCAAAGGCTAAAGATTAATAAGGCTAAAATGACAGACATGTTAGGGAATTAAGTATTTTTAAAATGACAGATAATGTTCTCCAAAACAAGTAGTGAAGCACTTGCGAGGACAAAAGGTGGCCTGATGGATGTTGAAAATAGAAGAAAGACTAGGACACAGGTGTTATAATGAGAATAAAGAGTAAGTTCCATGGAGGAAACATGGAAAGATAGCAAATTGTACACAGAAAAGGTAGTTCAGAGTCTTAGGCGTGAAGCAATTCCAAGTGCTTCCTTATCAGGCTCCAAAGCATGGCCATGCCCAGGGTTGAGTCAAGCAGAGTGCAGGAGGACATCACTATTATTCAAAAGGTGAAGAAATTGTAATGTCAGAGAACTAGGAGGGTCACAGGGGAAAGCAGCATATCTCTCTTGTTCAATACAGTAAACTCATTGCCCAACCTAGTGCGTGGTAAATAGGCATTCCATTTACATTTCTTGAATGAACAAATGAATGAATGACTAAGGTAGCACTTATCATAGTTATTTGTTTTCCTGTCTTCCTCCCTTACTGGACCAGGAACTCTTAGGGTCTTGCTTGTTTCTATATCTCTAGTGCCAGAATAGGGAAGAGTAGGTACTTGAATCAAGATTTGAGTGAGTGAATGAATACTGAACTGCAGAGAATGATAGAAAGGAAATGAAAAGACAGAAAAATTGTGAACCAGATACCAAAATCCTTAAGGAAGTTGAAAAGAATACATGATAGGTCTGTAGATAAGAACTTTGATAGTATTTGCTTGGTATAAGCAAATGACATTGACCTTAAAAGAGGAGAAACTGATGAGAGGGAGGAAAACTCAATTTGGAAGTTAACAATAAGGAATATACCAATTTCTGTCCTTGTGTTCCCTGTGAATTCTGGAAGAATGGGCAGTGTGTTTTCTCCTTTGACCCCCACCGTAACCAATCTGTCACCTAACCCTTTCAATTTTTTCCAAATTTACCTCACCATGCTTCCTGTTGCTCTTGTGCCCAGAATGCTTTAAGACCTTTTTTCCAACATCTGTACCTCCAGTCTTCCTCTCTTTGGCCTTGCATGCAACACCAAAAATCAAAGTTCCTAATAAGCATTAGTTTTGAATAGCATCGGTACTGGTCTCAGACTTCTTCAGTGTTTCCCGTTTGAGCATCAAACCAAAGGAAAACTTCCAATTTTCAATTTGAGTGTTCACCATGTAGTCCTCTCACATGAGGTGAGCTGTCCTCATTTCTAGTGGCTTTGACGTTTACTCTGTGTACAAAATACCCCACCTTTCCCAAAGCTTCTAATTACCCTTTTCTCTACCCATCTACTCATTTAAAAAAGAATTCTCATTTTCCTTTCCTGGCTGCTATTAAAACAACTCTCCCAGTAACACCTGCCTTCCTTTATCCTTTCCTCTCCCCTAGTACCAAACACTCAGGACTGGTACCAACACTCATGTGCTTTTCTTGTGTGTCAGTGTGTATTGCCCAATCAGTTCTACCATAGAAGTATCTCCCAAATCCAACTCTTCCTTCTGAGCCTTCCTGCCACTGACTTGGATGGTGGCAAAAACCTCCTGATAACCTTCAATTTATCCTGCTCTATAATCAGAGGATCTTTTAAAAATGTAAATTTAATCATGCCTTGTGCATATGGCACATGTGTGCATGCACACACACAATGTTTGAGACATTTCATACCTTTTAATGAATTCGTTTTTATTGAAGTATAGTGATTTACAATGTTGTGTCACTCTCTGATGTATAGCAAAGTGATTCAGTTATATACTTGTTTGTGTGAGTCTGCTAATCCCAAACTCCTAATTTATCCTTCCCTCACCCCTTTTCTCCTTTGGTAGCCATAAGTTTATTTTCTATGTCTGTGACTATTTTGTAACTAAATTCATTTGTGTTATATTTTAGATTCCACATATAACTGATATTATATGGTATTTGTCTGACTTACTTCACTTAGTATAATAATCTCTAGGTTAATCCATGTTGCTGCAAATTGCATGATTTCATTGTTTTATGGGCAAGTTATATTCCACTTTGTGTGTGTGTGTATACAAACACAGTATGCCATATTTTCTTTATCCATCTGTCAATGGACATTTGTGTTGCTTCTATGTCTTGGCTATTGCAAATAGTGCTGCTGTTAACATTGGGGTGCATTTATTTTTTTGAAATAGAGTTTTCTCTGGATATATGCCCAGAAGTGGGATTGCTGGATTATAAGGTAGCTCTACTTTCAGTTTTGTAAGGAATATTCATATTGTTTTCCATAGTGGTTGTGCCAGTTTACATTCCCACCAACAGTGTAGGAGAGTTCCCTTTTCTCCACACCCTCTCCAGCATTTGTTATTTGTAGAAATTTTTTAAATTTGTAGACATTTTTAATGATGGTATTGGGCACCAGTATGTCTTTGGGAAAATGTGTATTTGGGTCTTCTGCCTATTTTTTGATAGGGTTAATTTTTTTGTTGTTATTATTGAATTGTATGAGCTATTTGTGTATTTTGAAAGCTAAGCCCTTGACAGTCCATAACTTGCAAATATTTTCCCCATTCTGTAGGTTGTCTTCGATTTGCTTATGGTTTCCTTTGCTATGCAAAATGTTATAAGTTTGATTCATTTCAACTGTTTATTTTTGCTTTTATTTCTATTGCCTTGGGAGACTGATCTAAGAAAAATATTGGTACAATTTGGAGACATTTCATAGCCTTTAAGTTAAAATCCAAATATTAGCCTGCCTGGTTTATCTGGCCCTTTGTGCCCTAAATCATGGTTACTTCACGAGCCTCACTTCCACCACTCCCTGCTCCAAGCCTTCATGCTCTGGTGTGTGCAGTTCTTTCTTTAAACCTAGTCCTTTACCCATAATCCCCACAACCCTCCCTGCTTCCTTCCCCTACCTTCACCCCATGTGCCTGTAAATATTTCCTAGTCTTTTAAATTTTTTACTTATTTCAAGATTATTATGATTATAGATTCATAGGAAGTTGTAACAAAATGTATAAATGAGTCCCATGCACTCTTCCTCCTGCCTCCTCCAATGTTGCCATCTTGCACAGTTATAGTATAACATCAAAATCAAGAAGTTGACATTGATACAATCTATACAGCATATTCCAGAGAAGGCAATAGCAACCCACTCCAGTACTCTTGCCTGGAGAATCCCATGGATGGAGGAGCCTGTTAGGCTGCAGTCCATGGGGTCACTAGGAGTCGGACACAACTGAGCGACTTCACTTTCACTTTTCACGTTTCACTTTCATGCACTGGAGAAGGAAATGGCAACCCACTCCAGTGTTCTTGCCTGGAGAATCCCAGGGACAGCGGAGCCTGGTGGGCTGCCGTCTATGGGGTCGCACAGAGTTGGACACGACTGAAGTGACTTAGCAGCAGCAGCAGCAGCATATTCAGTCTTAGCCAGTTATACATGTACTGTGTGTGTGTGTGTGTGTGTGTGTGTGTGTGTGGCTCTCTGGGATTTTATCATGTGTAGCTTTGCATAACAACAATCACTAGCACAATCAAGGTGATAGAACTGTACCATCACCACAAGGTTCTCATGCTACCCTTTTATACCACATTCATCCCTAATCCCTGGCAACTACTAATCTCTTCATCTCTCTAACTTTTGTTTCACCAATGGTATATAAGTGGAATCATAATATACAGATTTTAAGATTGGTGTTATTCACCAAGCATCATTCCCTTGAGATCCATCCATGTTTTTTGTAGGTATCGAGAATTTCTTTTTATTGATTAGCAATATTCCAGTATCATAAGTGTACCACAGTTTGTTTCACCATTCACTGGTTGAAGTACATTTGAGTACTTTCCAGTTTGGGTAGTTAAAAATAAAGTTGCTATGAACATTCAGGTACAAATTCTTATATGAAAATAAGTCTTAACTTCTCTAGAATAAATGCCCAAGAGTACAATTTTTAGATTGTATGGCAAGGCCATTTTATGTTTGTATTTCTTTTTTTTTAATTGTAACAAATTCAGGAAAGACATTTTTCTTTGCATTATTGTGTTGGTTTTGCCATACATTGACATGAATCCACCATGAGTATATATGTGTTCCCCTTCCATAACCCCCCTCCCACCTCCCTCCCGATTCCACCCCTCTGGGTCATCCTGGTGCACCCGCCCTGATCACCCTGTATCATGCATCAAACCTGGGTTGGTGATTCATTCCACATATGATAGTTTACATGTTTCGATGCCATTATCCCATATCATCTCACCCTCGTCCTCTCCCATAGAGTCCAAAAGACTGTTCTATATATCTGCATCTCTTTTGCTGTCACGCATACAGGGTTATTGTTACCATCTTTCTAAATTCCATATATATGCATTAGTATACTGTATTGTTGTTTTTCCTTCTGGCTTACTTCACTCTGTATAATAGGCTCCAGTTTCGTCCACTTTATTAGAACTGATTCAAATGAATTCTTTTTAATGGCTGAGTAATATTCCATTGTGTATATGTACCACAGCTTCCTACTTTATCCATTCATCTGCTGATGGACATCTAGGTTGCTTCCATGTCCTGGCTATTGTAAACAATGCAGCGATGAACACTGGGGTACACGTGGCTCTTTCAATTCTGGTTTCCTCGATGTGCATGCCCAGCAGTGGGATAGCTGGGTCATGTGGCAGTTTTATTTCCAGTTTTTTAAGGAATCTCCACACTGTTCTCCATAGTGGCTGTGCTAGTTTGCATTCCCACCAACAGTGTAAGAGGGTTCACTTTTCTCCACATCCTCTCCAGCATTTATTGCTGGTAGATTTTTGGATTGCAGCCATTCTGACTGGTGTGAAATGGTACCTCATTGTGGTTTTGATTTGCATTTCTCTGATAATGAGTGATGTTGAGCATCTGTTCATGTGTTTGTTAGCCATTTGTATGTCTTCTTTGGAGAAATGTCTGTTTAGTTCTTTGGCCCACTTTTTGATTGGGTCATTTATTTTTCTGGAATTGAGCTGCAGGAGTTGCTTATATATTTTTGAGATTAATTGTTTGTCCGTTGCTTCATTTGCTATTATTTTCTCCTGTTCTGAAGACTGTCTTTTCACCCTGCTTTTAGTTTCCTTTGTTGTGCAGAAGCTTTTAATTTTAATTAGGTCCCATTTGTTTATTTTTGCTTTTATTTCCAATATTCTGGGAGGTGAGTCATAGAGGATCCTGCTTTGGTTTATGTTGGAGAATGTTTTGCCTATGTTTTCCTCTAGGAGTTTTATAGTTTCTGGTCTTACGTTTAGATCTTTAATCCAATTTGAGTTTATTTTTGTGTATGGTGTTAGAAAGTGTTCTAGTTTCATTTTTTTACAAGTGGTTGACCAGTTTTCCCAGCTCCACTTGTTTAGAGAGATTGTCTTTTCTCCATTGTATATTCTTGCCTCCTTTGTCAAAGAAAAGGTATCCATAGGTCGTGGATTTATCTCTGGGCTTTCTATTTTGTTCCATTGATCTATATTTCTGTCTTTGTGCCAGTACCATACTGTCTTGATGACTGTGGCTTTGTAGTATAGCCTAAAGTCAGGCAGGTTGATTCCTCCAATTCCATTCTTCTTTCTCAAGATTGCTTTGGCTATTCAAGGTTTTTTGTATTTCCATACAAATTGTGAAATTATTTGTTCTAGTTCTCTGAAAAAGACCTCTGGTAGCTTGATAGGAATTGCATTGCATCTATAGATTGCTCTGGGTAGTACACTCATTTTCACTATATTGATTCTTCCGATCCATGAACTTGGTATATTTCTCCATCTATTTGTGTCCTCTTTGATTTCTTTCATCAGTGTTTTATAGTTTTGTGTTTCTTTCTTTATCTTTTGTTACACTTCATTGCTGCATGCAGGCTTTCTTTAGTTGCAGCGAGCGGAAGCTACTATTCTTTGTGGTGCATGGGCTTCTCATTGGGTTCTCTTGTTGCAGACCACAGGCTCTAGATCCAGAGACTAGTTGCAGCAGGCAGCCTCAGTAGTTACAGTGTGCAGCTCTAGGGCACTTAAGCTTCAGAAGTTGTGGCACACAGACTCAATAGTTACAGTTTGCAGACTTAGTTGCTCAGCGGCATGTGAAATCTTCGCATTCCTGGACCAGAGGTCAAACCCATATCCCCTGCATTGGCAGGCAGATTCTTATCCACTGCACCACCAGGGAAGACCACAAGTCCATTTTTAGTTTTGACAGGAACTGCCAAACTATTTTCCAGAGTGGCTATACCATTTTACATTCCCACCCAAAAGGTATGTGTGATCGAGTTTCTCCACATCTTCACCAGCAATAGATATTTTCACTGTTTTTCATTTTAGCCATTTTGATAGGTGGCTCATTGTACATCTTCTCTTGTAAAACCTCACAAGAGTTACTCTACCTCATCCTCTGTGCTATCTCTGATACTTCTTTTTTTGTTGTGTTTTAATTATTTATTAACATAGTCCAAGTCCTACCCTCTGGTCTGAGCTATGTGATGATAAGAACTGTGTCATATTCATCTTTTTCTTTTCCTGAAGCATCTGGTACAGTTACATACTAGATACACAGAGGCCACTCAGTAAATGTGTACAAAAATGAGGGATTGCATGAAAATGAAAAAAAACATTAGTCTTACTTGCCTCCCCAATCTTCCCATTTATGACATATGATTCTTAATACAGAAATCACGCCTTCCTCTGTGTCTCCTGGTAGCAACTAATAGGGTGCTCTGTATGTGTAGCTGCTCAACAAATGTTGGGTAACTATTCAGGTGGCTTATCTTCCCTCTGCACTCAGGAGATAAGCACATGAAACAGAGAATCGGCCTGAGTATTTCTGTATTAAGAATCATATGTCATAAATTTTATAATATTCTTATAATCTCAACAATCACTGAATATTTGTCTACGTAGATGAGAAATCAAAACAAATTGGTCTTTTGAGTCAAAGAATGCCTCTGCAGCTGAGCAGTTTTCAGTATTTTTCAATGCCCTGGTTACATATGAATTTTGGAGGACAGCATTTCATATCCCTGTATTCTTTTTGCAGTTTCAGAAGAATCTGGGATTTTTCTGTTTTTACTCCACTGGTATAAATTGACATGTTGAGTATGAAGGGATCATTAACTGCAACATTTTTTATCACTTTTTGGCTCTGCATTTTCTCAACTCTGAAGTATGTTAATTTGCACTTGTTTGTGTGTCTCTGTAAGAGTTACTCAAGCCCTTGAGGACTGGCATTTGTCTAGGAGCTAGATTGTAAGCCCCTTGAGAACAGGGACCTTATAATTCCTAGGAATGCATTCTGGATATTGTTAACATCCAATTAATAATAATGCTAGAAGCCTGACTAAGGTCATCTGTCACAGTGATAACTTCCTTTTCATCTGTAAGGCTTCTGTCAAAAAAACCCAAAAAAGCTGTTAGGTTGATTTGATAGCATTGAATGATTCTACCTAAAATTATGTTCGTTATTACCCACTACAGTTTGTTCTTTGGAGTGTTTTCAGGTTTATAGTTTTGGATCAGTTGTTCCAGTTTCCTTCCCTATAATATCCTGGTTACATAAAAATGGGGGGGTTGTATTTCATAACCCAGAAATCCTTTAGCCTAATAAAAAGTAAGCTGATAACATCTATGCTTTCAAAAAGAGTTTAATTCTCTTCACCAGCCCTCATTGATAAGTAGGTGATAAACTCCAAGTAGTTTAAAATCTTAAATTATCAGAAATAATCATTCATTCAGTATATTGTCCTATTTTCACAGACTGAAAATAGTATAAATGTGTGGACTATGTCCTATGGTTGTTGAAATTAAATTAAGATGGATATTCAAAGGAAATCTGAGTTCTAAAATAGAAAAGTAAATTTGGTCCTTGGTAAGGATGGAGGTGGGGGGAAATTTTTAGTATGTCAGGTTTATTGAGGTATAATTTACAAAAGTCTGATTTACCCCTTTTAGATGGAAAGTTCGATGAGTTTACAAGTTGGGTTTTTTCCTTTCACTATTTGCTGATTGAACTATACCTCCAACTACCCTCACGACCAACCTTAGACCAAACAGACCTATGTTTTTCTGACATTTTATCTGCTTTTTCTTTTCCACAGTGTACTAAAGGAAGTGTACGTAGCCTTTAATCCCAAAGCAGTGGTCTTACAGCTGGGAGCTGATACAATAGCTGGGGATCCCATGTGCTCCTTTAACATGACTCCAGTGGGAATTGGCAAATGTCTTAAGTATATCCTTCAGTGGGAGTTGGCAACGCTCATCTTGGGAGGAGGTAAGTACAAAAGAAGGTCAGCTGGAGAATTTTTTGACCTTCTGCCATGTTTTGTCCATTGACACTGAGGAAAACTTGGCTTTCTTCAATTGGATAATACCAGGCTACATGTCGTCCACAAGCCTGAGTCAATGAATTCTGCCACCTTCATGGTTCAGCATAAAGAAGTACTCTGACACATTCCTCCTCAGCCTGGCATGTGCATTGACTCCTTGGCACTCTGAAGTCTAAATTTCTATTCCTGAAGCAAAGGTGCTTTGGTTAAAGGTGACATCAAATCTTATTTAAAATAGCGGATGTTGAGCCCAGTGGACTTTGATCCATCTTCTCTCAGGATCACCTTTGATTCCCAGTTCTAATCATTATCTTTTGGAAGCATACCACTAAAATTCTAACCCTACTCACATACAAGTAATGAACACATGAATTAATTGAATATCCAAGCTGACTTCAAGAACAACTTCTTCCCCAGTAAAAAAGCATGGATTTGTTACAATAAAGCAAAATTGAGAGATCTAAAGCATCTCTTGGGCATTCTTGCCTTCCAAGTATACTTATATTTTGTAGTACTTAACCAACAGAAAGCTGGGTCTATTCAATAGAAGCATTTACACACTTGTGAAAAGGACCTTTCACAACCTGAACTACCTTTGATGATTATTTGCTTAGAATCTGCTATCTGGCACAAGCTTTATTTTGTTAAATGAATGCATTAGTGTGTTAAAATAACATAGTCAAGCAGATTAAGCTTAAAGTGTATGCATTGTGGAAGCGCTAATAGTTTGTTGTTTGTCAACCTGTTGTAAAAACCAAATTAGAGGAGATTGTGGTGAGGCCTTATGAAAATGAGTGAGAATTCAACACAAATACACAAGCATGGTCCTTTGGCAGCCTCAAACTCTAGAGGGATTGAAATTAAAGGTGCTTACAAGAGACAAACTCTTCTGAAAAGGTGGCAAGATATGTATTAACTTCAACTCAGGGAAAAGATGAAATTGAAAAGTACTATGGACATATTACTTTCCTTGATAGCACTAAAGACAGTGATTATGATACAGGTAGGGTCAGAGGGAAGAAAAAAAAGCCCTTTCCGCAATATACATCTGTGTGAGTTCAACTTTTGTTTGAGGCTACAGTCTTTACTTTATAACTTTCAAAGCCTCTTTGCTTTCTCAGTCCCAAGTCTTGGCTTTTGAATATATCTCTTCTTGTGCAATATGTGTATTCCTGAAAATACCAGTGCATAAGTGGGAATTCTTGCAAATTATATTGTATGCCAAAGAGAACTTGCTACCTAAAATCTATGGAGATTCCTTTTGAAATCAAATAATCATACCCAATAAGCTGATAAATGCAGATTTTCCATGTTGGGAGTGTTTAAAGGAATAGCGGTATTATTTCACTTGAATTCTCAACCCCCAATAACACATAGACAATTGGCAGAGAGGGCCACATCCCCAAACTTCAGTGGACTCCAATGAAGCCAAAAAGATAAATTGCAGAAGCCCCAGCATCCCTGACCTTACACGGAATAGAAGGCTTAAGAAAAGCGTGGCCACATGTCTCAATTTATACATGTTATTCCAGTATAATTATTAATAGTGTCCCTTTTTACTCTTAAAAATGTACCATTGTGGGTGATAAATGATATGGTCACCCTACCTAAAATAGACCAGATTCTATTTCCCTCAGACTCCTCTGAGGTTAGGAAATTGTTCCATTTTATCCTTACACTCTTGGAATTTAGCTAAAGGCCAATGTTCTAGCCCTTGCATGGCAGAACACATCTATTCAGCACAAAAATATGCTGATTATTAGCCAGTATAATATGGCTGATGGGTGACTGTGACAGGACCTGATGAGGTGGGTCAGAGTGTCAATCAATAGTCCCTTCCTCATCTTATTCTCTTTGATCTCTGCCACTAGGCCTGTGTTTTGTGGAGAAAAGGAATGCTGATATGAAAAGAAAGAAGTCTATTTCTGTCAGCATTTTCCTTTTCTCTTTCCTGGAGGTTTCCAGGACTGTATCTGCCAATAGCTTTAATATACAAATCACATCTGGCAGTCATTTTATAGAATTGTTGCAGAATTCATCACAGAAACCTTTACTTTGAGTAGGTCATCTCAAAAGATCCAGGTTTCTTGGTGGAATTGAGAAGCTTGGAGTCCTCTAGAGCATATTCATTCAGAGATGAGAGTCTTTTGATCTTTGTAGGCTTTGGACTTCCCAGTTCCACACTGTGCAATGGTCTGATTGGTTCGCTTAAGTCTGCCAACTAAGTGGTTCAAAAATATCATTAAATATGCATAGATGCAATTGCAAGTTAGAATTATCTTTTTAGCCCTTTTATTAAAACATTTTTCTCTCCTTCCTTACCCCCCTTCTCTCTCCTGCTGTTTTGTGACTATTCTTTCCTAACTTCACAATTCTTGATGGACACAGGAGGCTATAACCTTGCCAACACGGCTCGATGCTGGACATACTTGACCGGGGTCATCCTAGGGAAAACACTATCCTCTGAGATCCCAGATCATGAGGTAAGTAAGGCTCTGACAGTCCTCTCTTCTTTAAAGGGAAGAGCTGAGTCATTCCACCTAATCAAAATCACGTCCTCACCACTCAATACTGTTTTGTTGAAAGACACTCCAATAACAATAACACACTGTCTTGGCAGAATAGTGGGCTCTTGTTCCAAAATATCCAAGACCTTCTGCCTTTTTTTTTATAAGAGATCTCAAAGGCCAACCAACTTTAATTTCTCAATTAATTAGAGAGACTGTGGGAAGGGGTCACCTGTTCATACAAAGAAATCTTTCGAATATGTGTATATTTTCATCCCCTAGTCTCAAAACAGAAGAGGTAATTTTTTTAAATATAGAAACTGGGTTTGCCTCTATCTTTAAAACGTCCTATAGGCAGTATGTCGCACCTCTGTTTGGTGGTAGTCCTGATCTCTCACTTTTCTTTGGCTGATGTAAAATTTAAAAAAAACACATAACCACTACCAAGATAGGTCTGATATTTTTTTGACAATTAGTGGCACACAAAATTTGGGGCAGAACTATCCAAAATATGAAATGTGTCCTTTGAACTTTTGCCGTTTTCTTTAGTCATATGAGATGGACTTTATGTTTTCCAAGCACAGATGTCTGTTCTAGTTTTCTCAAAAGAGGTGTAATAGAAAGTTCTCTGAGAACTATGAGTGTGCTGATCCCTTTATCTGAAAGTATACCCTTTTACTTCCCACCAACTCCATCACCTGGTGAGAAGCATGTTATCATAGATCAGGATGTGTAGCTGCAGGCTTTAAACTCTGACTTATAATAATGAATCAATGGCTGCCACCCCACCTTCTCAAGGCATTGCCCAAGGAGTCTAGATGGTACTTGGGTTATAACATTTTGATCCTACTCAATGCAGAAGCTGTATACTTGGGAGCATTATGCTTTTTCAGTTACTATTATTTTAAAAAAAATTACAAACAAGTTAAACTAATTTCCTCCCAATTTTCTTCTAACCATAGATGAGGTATAATATATATCTCAGAAAAACCACTCAATGTGTCTAGAATACAAATAGAAGGCACACTATAATTTGAGACAATTTACTGGTGTCAGGGTTAATAGAAGTCTCTTTTCTTTACTTGACTTACCTTTATTCTGTATTTGGAAGCTTTATGAAGTATAAAGGTAAGCGAACAAATTACATTTGTGAACAAGTGTAATCTCTGTTATTGCTGTAGGAATATCTCAGATTGCATTGTAATTTAAAGCACCGAGACTTTAAAAGCTGATCAAGTTATGTCAGAAAAGAAGTTTTAAGCTGTAGAAGCCTGAATTGAGAATGAGTGTCCTGTCCTAGGAAAAAATGCAAATCTATAGATTCACCTATCTTAAAAGGTTGATACAATTTTACTGAAGATGAATACTGCCTCTGGTACCTAGGAGATGCCTGGCTGAAAGTGGACTTGGCCTTCTAGATAGACATGTCCTATATCTTTATACTGATATAGTCTGCCAGATTAAATGAGATATAATGTATGTCAAGTGCTTAACACAGTTCTTGGCTCAAAATAGGCATTTTTGAAATGCAAGTTTTCTCCTTCCCGTTTGTATGCTCCTAACAACTTATATCCAGACATTTATGACTGTCATTCATAAATTTGTCCAAACTCTTTCGAATCCCTTCTGTCATATCCTTCTGGTATAAGAGATGTGAGTCATCCAAGAGGGAACAAAGAAGAAAATTGAAGTGACAGTCTTCCAGGTACAATAAGATAACATTTTAATGAAAATTGCCCAAAAAAAGCCCACACAGTGTAAAGGCCTATATAAGTTTTGTGCCACACTACACAGTTGCACACAAATATCCTCGCAGTCCTCTATAATCAGATCAACAAAAAAATATTTACTGACTACCACTGTGTGCCAGGCACTATGCTAGGTGTCTTGAAAGATACAAAGACACTAAGACCTCATCCCCTATCTCAAACAGCCTGAGATAAAGGGGAGTATGAGTAGTGGAGGATATGTAAAGACACAAATAATTATATTACAAGACAAAATAAGAACCACAAGACTGTAGGAACAATGGCTATGGAGATGTGCATCAAATATAAAGGGGATACAAAGGAGTGGACAAAATACCCTGCCTTCCATGAGCTGAAAATGTAATTGAGAAATCTAATCAGCGAAAAGGTCAGGACAGTGCAGCAGGCAGCTGCAGTCTGCTGGCTAACACCCTCAGTGTCTTCCCTCTCAGTCTCAGGCTTTTGTTCTTCTGTCTCCTAGGATAATAATCCTCCTCCTCCAGATGCCCTTTTCCTACCTCTGTATGGTCTTCTTCAGTCCAGCTTAAAGTCCTATGCATTTAAAAAAACCTTACCTAAATATACCAAGGCCCTTTGAGCTTTTCCTTCACATTCATTTGTTCATTCATTCATTTACCAAAAATTCATTAGGTCCATACTACTTGCCAGGCCCTATTCAAACCTGGATTCAGGACTACAAAGATTAACAAGAAAAACTAAGTGTCCTTAAAAATCTCATCGTCTAATAGAGAGAACAGAACAATGTGTTCAACCCAGGACAGATGAGGAGCATAGAATAAATGTTTCACCAAGACTTTTAACTGAATATTGAAGGTTGATTGGGAGTTTGCCAGGTGAAGAAGATGGAAAGGCATTCTGAGCAGAAGGAAGAGAAATTGGAAAGGACCTAGTGCCTCATGGGACCAGGGAGAAGTTTGATATAGTAGTAGAACACAGGGTTTATAAGAGACAGTGGAAATGACTAAGACTTGAATGGAAATTGGAGCCAGATTGTGAGTAGCCTTGAATGATGCACTAAAGAGCTTACACTTTTTTTCTGTGAAAACAGATGCGCCTCGGTTTTTAGAAAACTTAATTGGTAGAGTATGGAAGATAGTTTGCAAAAGGGAGAGAGCTAAAAAAAAAGTCAAACTTGTTAAGAGGTTCAAGGATACTCCTATAACACTCAAGTCTGTACCATTCATTTGGTCGTCTGTGGTTTTGGTTGTCTGCATTTCCTTTCAGTGCTCATAAGAGTGTTAACACACAGCAAGTTGGTATTCACTGAATGAACAATTGAATCAATGAGTGTTTGAACAATAAGTGTCTGAATGTGGATAACATATTTTTAAGATAGAAGAATTGGAAGCATAATCTAGTCTTTTTCTGGTAACTATTTAAGTCCAATAGCAACTACCCATTTTGCAAGAAGTACCAGATATCCCAGTAGGAAATAGATGTAGCTATGGGAAAACACTAGATCACCAATGAAGAGAGTTGGGAAGGTATATTAGAAGTGATTAGCAGTCTTTGTGCCAGTACCATACTCTCTTAATGATTGTGGATTTGTAGTATAGCCTCAAGTCAGGGAGGCATTGTTTACAATAGCCAGGACATGGAAGCAACCTAAATGCCCATCAACTGATGAATGGATAAGAAAGCTGTGGTACATATACACAATGGAATATTACTCAGCATTAAAAAAATTCATTTGAATCAGTTCTACTCAGGTGGATGGAACTGGAGCCTATTATCCAGAGTGAAGTAAGCCAGAAGGAAAAACAACAATACAGTATACTAATGCATATATATGGAATTTAGAAAGATGGTAACGAGAACCCAGCATGCGAGACAGCAAAAGGAACGCAGATGTATAGAACAGACTCGTGGACTCTGTGGAAGAGGACAAGGGTGGGATGATATGGGAGAATGGCATTGAAACATG
>ML660663.1:692909-704401 GCA_007570785.1 Antilocapra americana | reverse complement strand
TACCTAAGTCTTTAATTTCAAATTTTATGCTTTTATTTATACTTTTCAGTGAACAGATCTTACACAAATTTTGTTACATTTATTCCTAAGTATTTTATGACTTTGATGTTGTTATAAATGATATTTTTATTTCAATTTCCAATTGTTTGTTGCTAGAATATAGAAATACAAATACAATTAATATTTTATATTTATCTTGAATAATGTAACATTGCTGAAATATTAGCTACAGTATTTTTGTAGATTCCTTAGCATGTTCCATGTATACAAACATGTCATCTGTGACTAAAGAGACTTTTACTTATTCCTTTACAATCTTCATGCCTTTTTTTCTTTATCTTGCTTTATTACATTGGTTGGGACCTCCAATGAAATGTTGAATAGAATGGTGAGAATGAACATCTTTGTCTTGTTCCCGATTATTTGGGGGAAAGCACTTAATCTTTCACCATGAAGTGTGAAGTTAGTGGTAAGGATTTTCTTTTTACTACCCTCTATTAGATTGAGAAAGTTCTCTTCTATTCCTAATTAACTGAGAATTTTTCCACAAATGAGTGTTGGTTTTTGTCCGGTGCGTTTTCTTCATCTATTGAAATGGTCATATGGTGTCCTCTTATTCTGTTAACACAGTAAATTGCATTAATTGTTGCTTTTTTAATGTTAAACTAACCTAGCATTCCTTGGATAAACCCTGCTTTGTCATAGTATATTATCCTTTTTATATATTGCTGAATTCAGTTTGTTGAAGTTTTGTCAAAGATTTTTGATCTGTGTTGACAAGGAATGTTGATCTGTTTTGTTGTTGTTGTAATGTCTTTGTCTGTTTTTGATATCAGGGCCATGCTGATCTTATTAAATGACATGAGAAGTATCCCAAAGTCCTCTGTTTTCTGAGTTTATATAAAATTGATACTATGTCTTACTTAAAAGTTTGATAGAATTTATCAGTGAAAACATTTGAACCTAGAGTTTTATTTGTGGAAAAGTTTTTAATTATGAATTCTATTTCTTTAATAGTTGTATGGCTAGTCATATTTTCTATTTCTTCTTGTTTTGATAATTTATCTTCAAGGAATTTGCTTATTCAGTCATGATTGTCCTTTGTTATTTTTTTAAATCTATAAGAGCTATAGTGATGTCCCTTCTTTCATTCCTAGCATTGCTAATTTTTTCCCCATTTTTCTTGATCATTTTAGCTAGCAGTTTAATAGATTTACTGAAGTGTGTGTTCTTAAAAGAACAAGCTTTTAATTTCATTGACTTTATTTTTCTCTTTAATATTTCATTAGTTCTGCTCATATCTTTGTTATGTCCCTCCTATTAATACTTATTTGTATTGCTTTTAGTTTTTTTTCTAGTTTCTTACAGTAGAAGCTTAGTTCATTGATTTCAAGCCTTTCTTCTTTCTTAAGAAGAAAGTGTTTTATGCTGCAAGTTTACATCTAAGCACTGTTTTAGCTGCGTCCCACAAATTTTGATATAATCTCTTCATTTGGTTCAAATTTGGTTCTAATTTTCTTCTTTGACTGATGGATTATTTATGTGTCTGTTTTAAAAATTAATTTCCAATATTTGAGGACTTTCCAGATATTGTCATATTTATATTTACTTTAATGTTGTTCTGGTTAAAGAACGTACTTTACATAATTGCAGTTCTTTTATATTTATTGCAGTTTGTTTTACAGTCCAGCATATGATCTATATTGGTGAATGTGTCATGCAGTTTGTGATGAGTATGTATTTTGATGTTGCTGGATAGCATTTTCTATCATTATCAATTAGGTCAGATTGGTTGAGTGTTGTCTTCTATATCACTACTGATTTTTTTGTCTGCATGTTCTGTTAATTACTGAGAGAGTTGAAATCTCAACCATGTTTTTAGATTTTGCTGTTTTTCTTTTTAGTTGTGTCTCTTTTGGCTTTATTTATTTTGGAAGCTTTGTTATTAGATGTATATACACTTAGGGTTGTTATATCTTCTTAACGAATTGACTCCTTTTACTATTATGAAATAACCCTCTTTTTTGGTAATATTCCTTGTTCTAAAGTCTGCATTGTCTGATTTTAATATTGTCATGCTTCATTATGATTATCTGTATGGTATATCTTTTTCTGTCCTTCTGTTTTTGAGCTATTCATGTCTTTATATTCACAATGGATTTCTTATAGACAGCATATAGTTGGGTCATGATTTTCTTGTCCAGCTTGACAACCTCTGCCTTTCAGTTGGGGTGCCTAGACAACTTATCTTTAAATTAATTATTTACATGTTCAGGTTTAAGTCTATCTTTCTATTTGTTTTCTTTTAGTCCCCTCTGTTCTTTATTTCTTGCTTTTGATTTTCATGCCTTATTTTGAATTAAATGTATTTTTTTAGGATTCCATTTATCTTCTTTATTTGCTTATTAGCTATAACTCTTTGTTTTAATTTTTTGTGATTTCTCTGAGGTTTACAGTATGCATTTTCAACTTATCATAGTCTACCGTCTTGTGACAGTATTATTCCATTTTTCCCTTTTCCTTCTGTGTGCTATTGTAGTCATATATTTTACTTTTGCATATGTTATAAATACCATGATACATTGATTTATATTCCTTGAACTGTCAACTATATATTTTAAATTTTAAAGTATTTATTCATTTAAAATAAAAATAATAATTACTGTGCATATTAGCACAAATAACATGTTGTAAATTTTGAAAGACTATATTTTCCAAAAGAAGAAACTTCATGAGAAGAATAGCAATGCTATACATTTTTGCACATCTCTATAACATATAACTGATGACAGCTGACTTCTCATACCTGCTTCTAAATTCAATGTGTTTTGACATTATTTTTGTTAAAGTATATGGAGAAAAATCTAGCATCACATAGATCTGTAGATGGAAAAGGGAAGAGTATTTTAATAACCTTTACAGGTCATTATGGATAGTCTTCTTTGAAACTAAACAAAAACTCTGCAAATGGCAGTTTTTTAAAGGAATGCTGTATGGAATCTGAAAACCTATCAGTGAACTTTTGATGTATTGTTATGTTAAAATTCATTGGTCATCTTCTACTTTGAAGAAATATTTGACCAATCTTATTCATATTGATTATTTGGAAAATATCAGTTCAGTAAGTTATAAAAATATTACAAATATTGAAAAATTGTATGCAGTATCAGAGATCACATTAACTGATATGAATGCTAATCTCATTGGAACAAAGCTTAAGTGTTAGGAAACTGTCAATCTTATAGTGGCAGAATGAAGAATTCTGAATTTCATTTAAAGACATATGTATTGTCCTTGACAACAAATGGTATCATTTCTAATATTTAACCTAAAGTGGTAGGCTCATTTCATTTTTGAGAAAGTATCTGCCAAACCTGTGCGAGACCTGGGTTCAATCCCTGGGTTAGGAAGATCCCCTAGAGGAGGGCATGGCAACCCACTCCAGTATTCTTGCCTGGAGAATCCCCATGGACAGAGGAGCCTGATGGGCTACAGTCCATGGGGTCACAAAGAATCAGACACGAATGAGCTAATCATGGTTTCTCCATTAGTTATTCTTTCACACAAAAATGATATTCCATGAAAAGTGGCTACTTAAGTCACAGCTTAGTCACAGATATGCTTTTCCTCAAGACAACCAATATAGTATCATTTATAACAGAAACACTTTTTCCTTACCTCCTATTTTGTCACACAGAATGTTAAATCCAGGATCAGGATGTGATAATTTTTAGTGCATCACCAAGGCCATTCTTAAGTGAAACTGAATCTTTTTTCTCTTTGTTGTGTGTTGATGTTCAGTTGCTTAATCATGTCTGACTCTTTGCGACCCCGTGAACTGTAGCACATCAGGCTTACCTGTCCTTCACTATCTCCCTGAGTTTGCTCAAACTCATGTCCATTGAGTCAGGGATGCCATCCAACCATGTCATCCTTTTTCTCCTCCTCCTCTTGCCTTAATCTAGCATACACCAGGGTCTTTTCCAGTGAGTCAGCTCTTTGAATCAGGTGGCCAAAGTATTGGAGCTTTAGCTTCAGCATCTGTCCTTCCAATGAATATTCAGGACAGATTTCCTTTAGGATTGACTGGTTTGATCTCCTTGCAAGACTCCTAGCAAGTCTCTTTCCAAGGGACTCTCAAGAGTCTTCTCCAGCACCACATTTCAAGAGCATCAATTTTCTGGCACTTAGCCTTCTTTATGGGCTAACTCTCATATCTGTACATGATTACTGGAAAAACCATGGCTTTGACTAGATGGACCTTTGTCAGCAGAGTGATATCTCTACTTTTTATACAGTCTAGATTTGTCATACCTTTTCTTCCAAGGAACAAGCGTCTTTTAATTTCATGGCTACAGTCTCTTTCTACAGTGATTTTGGAGCCCAAGAAGATGAAATCTGATACTGTTTCCACTTTTTCCCCATCAATTTGACATGAAGTGATAGGACTGAATGCCATGATCTTCATTTTTTGAATGTAGAGTTTTAAGCCAGCTTTTTCACTCCTCTTTAACTTTCATCGGGAGGCTCTAGTTCCTTTTTGCTTTCTGCCATTAAAGTGGTATCATCTGCATATCTGAGGTTGTTGATATTTCTGCCAACAATCTTGATTCCAGCTTGTCATTCATCTACTCCAGCATTTCATATGATGTACTTAGCATATAAGTTAAGTAAGCAGGGTGACAATATATAGCCTTGATGTACTCCTTTCCCAATTTTGAACCAGTCCATTGTGCCATGTCCAGCTATAACTGTTGCTCCTTGTTCTGCATACAGGATTCTCAGGAGGCAGGTAAGGTGGTCTGGTAGTCTCGTCTCTTTAAGAATATTCCACAGTTTGTTGTAATCCACACAGTCAAAGCCTTTAGCATAGTCAATGGAGCAGAAGTAGATTTTATTTTATTTTTTTGAATTCCCTTGATTTTTTCTATGATCCAGCATTACTGTCTGTATTGCTGTGTGTATATAGCAATAAAGAATATAATAACTGCTGGTATACTTTGGTACTACTGCCTTAATTTATATACCATGGTTTCAACAGTTTTACCCACCATTGCTTTTGCATATTCATACAAATATAGTTGCCCATAGATGAACCATATAATATACACATATATATAACTCTAACCCTAACAAGTTATTCATCACTTTTAATATTTTAGCACCATTTGTGATTGTTGTTAACCATTCACATAAAAAAGGTCTTCTTCAAAGATTAGTGCTGATACTATATGACTACAAGTGAAACAGCAAATCTAGCCACATTTATAGTCTTGTCTGTTTCACAGTCTGAAAATAAGATAATAAGTCTTTCACTGAAAAGTAATGAAAGAAATCATATAAGATCTAAATAAATTGAAACATACTAAATAAATACTGTAGATTTAATATTGTAAATATGTCACCTATGGGGGAAAAGTGTCATGTAAGAAGACAATACAAAGAAGAAAACATTAAATCAAAAGATGGATCTAGCACAATTGAAGGGTACAAGATCAACATATAAAAATCAACTGTATGTCTATATACTAGCAATGAACAAATGGAAATTAATGTTAAGAGAATGAAAGAACAAACCACAGACTGGGATAAAATACTTATAAGTAACATTCCTAATAAAAAGGACTTATATCCAGAATGCATAAATGACTCTCAAATGTAGTTTTAAGAAAATAAGCAACCCAATAAAAAATAAAAGAAAAAATAACTAAGTCTCCATATTTAGAGCTAAATGTTTAAATAAGCAAGTTACTCAACCATTGAAAAAGAGGCAGTGCTATAAGTTATTTTACTAACTTTTCATCCAGTGGGCACTGAGGAATGTCAGCTATCTAAAGTTTCACTGGTCTCTAAGCTATTATGTGCATTTCTCCAGCCCATGCAGTGAAATAATTTATGCATAACATGCTCCAGTGACTTTTTCATTTCTAGTTTGAAAAATTCTAGCAAACAATTTTTGGCTTTTAATAAACTCATCATGTCTACACTTAAAATACTCAATTTCTTTCCCTTTAGCTATGTATGGTCTGAAAATGATGCCACAACTTAAATAGTGAATTATTTTGAAACTCTATGAAAATGTTCTGTGGATAAGACACTACAAAGTAAATTAATGACACACATAAAGATAATTGTAATCATGTTTTCATTTATCGCTTACAATTTCACCCCATGTGTTTTGAAGTAAATGTTTTCCTTCCATGAGTCAGAGCTTCTACCAATACTGCAGTTTCATCTCTTTCAGCATCTTTAAACATAGATGTTATAGCTTGGATTTGAGAAAGCAAGGCTTCTAATCTCCCTTTGTTATGCCAGCAATCCATATTCTTGCTATGTTCTATCTAGATGGAAGTAAAATTCTGGAATTTCAAAATAATGATTTACTAAGGGATTTACCTGGTGATGCAGTGGCTAAGATTCCACACTCCCAGTGCATGCGGCCTGGGTTTGATCCCTGGTCAGGGAACTAGATTCCATATGCCACAACTAAGAGTTCACATGTTGCATGCTGAAACAAAGATCTGGCACAGCCAAATAAATAAACATTTCAACAAATAATGATTTAACAAATAGAATAGTTACAGAGATTATAGCAGGTATAACTGAGGATACATTTTCCATGTCCCTCTTATGGTTAAGGAGTCCAAGTACTGGTCATGGTGCCAGTACTTCAGAGGGGAAAACTGAAAAGCTTAAATGAAGGAATGGTGGAAAAGACCCAGAGCCTAACCGGGCAAGAGGTCTCATAGTAGGGGCACTGGTTGTATGGGCCCTAGCAAGAGAAGTAAGGAGACTAGGTAGCTATTCATACCAACCAAAAGATGCAATGCTTAGTCTAGAATGCACCAATTAGCAGTTCTGGACCCACAGCTGGGCTATACCACATTTGACTGGACTGTGTTGCTCCACTTACTCTGCCACCAGGCTGACAGCCTTCCTCACTGCTCCATAGTCTTCAGTGACATTCCTTTGCAGACAGCACATATACAGCCACCACTGGACCTACGGCTTTCAACACTGCCATAAATTAAATTATCATTTAGAATTGATTTTTAAAAACATCTTCTCTATTAACCCTTTCCCACATTTTTCAATCCTTTGTGTAGTTTCCATCTAGTAAAATTACATGGTTCTAAAGACCTGAAGAACTTAACTAAAGCAACTTAAGTTTTCTCATGGTATAGGTTTTCTAGCAACAAATTATGTTAGCTTTTGTTTGAAGCCTTTGTTTTGTTTTAATTTTTGAAAGGTAGTTTCACTGTGTATAGAGTTCTAAGTTGATTATTTTTTTCCTTCAGAACGTTGAAAATATCACTCACTTGTCTTCTTGCTTGCACATTTCCTCATGAGAAGTCAGCAGTCATTCTTAGCTTTATTCCTTTGTATAATATATACCTTTTCCCCCCTCTGGATCCTTTTAACTTTTGTCTTTGTGACTAGTTTTCAGCAGCTTGATTAGTTTATCCTGGTGTAGTATTCTTTGTGTTTATCCTATTTTGGTATTCATTGAGCTTCTACAATCTGAGGGTTTATAGGTTTCATCAAATTTAGAAATATTTAAGCCATTATTTCCTGTCCTCTTTTTTCTTCTCTACTCCTGGGACTCCATTTAAACCTATTAGGCCAGTTTTATTTTCCCATAAGTCACTGCAATTCTTTTTATTTTTTTCAGTCTTTTTTTCTCTTTATTATTCTTTTTGGTTAATTTCTACTGCTTTGCCTTCAAGCTCATTGATCTTTTCTGCCATGTGTAAGTGCTGTTAATCCTATCTAGTGATTAACATGCTTTCTTTTCTTTCTTAACATCCTTGAACATATGGAGCATATTTATAATGGCTATTTTAAGGTTCCTGTCTAGTAAATTCCATTATCTGTCATTTCTGCGGCAGTTTCTGTTGACTGATTTTCTCTGGGTTGTAAATCACATTTTCCTGCTTCCTTGCATGTTTGGTAATTTTTTTTAGCTTTTTATTTTATATTGGAGTATAGCAGATTAACAATGTTGTGACAGTTTCAGGTGGACAGCAAAGGGACTCAGCTGTGTGTGTGTGTGTGTATATATATATATCCTAGTAATTTTTAATTGGATATCCAACATCATGAATTTTGTATTGTTGAGTGTTGGATTTTTGTATTGATTTAGAAAGGATTGTACTTATTTCTGATAGACAAATTATTGTGGATATATTTGATCCTTTCAAGGTTCGTTTTTAAACATATTGAAAGTAAATTTTGCATAGCCTTTGCTCTAGGGCTAACTTAGCCTATTTTGAAGGCACTGCTCCTCTGAAGTTCCTGCTTATACCCCATGTATTCACTGAGATCTCTCCACTTTGGCCCTGCATGAGTTCTAGGAAGTGTTCATCTTACAACTTCTCAGTAGTTGTTTCCCTGAAAGTTTTTCTAGACTGTGAAGTTTTACACTATACATCTTCAGATTGGTATCCATCAAAAGACTCAAGGGGACTTCTATGCGTATTTCTATTACTCTTTTTTTGGGGTGGCTTAGTTCTGTTCCCACAATTTTTAATTGCCCTGGCTTTTCAGAATTCTAGTCTCTGTCTTCTCTACTTGGAGATCACTTAGCTCTGTTTAGATCCCACACAGTCTAGAGATTACCTCCAGACAGAAAGTGAGGGTGATAGTAGGGCTTACCTCATTTGTATCCCTTTTCTCTCAGATCAGTTTCTGTTGTTGTCTCTTAACCAATGTCTGAAAATGAATGTATCATATATTTTGTCAATTTTCCAGTTATCTCTGAAGAGAAGATAGTTTCACATCTCTTTCCCCTCAGAGCCAGAAGCAGAAGCCCTTTACTTATCTGCTCTCATTTTTTTTCTGCCTTCATTTTTGAAAGATATCTTTGCTGGATACAAAATTCTACATTGACGGTTTTCATTTCCTTCTGCCCTCCATTGTTTCTGTGTGTATAATATGTTTCCCTGTATATAATATGTCTTATTTCTTTGGCTGCCTTTATAAATTCATCTTTGATTTTCAGAACTTTGACCATGTGCCTTAGTGTGTACTTCTCTTTGTATTTATCCTGTTTGGGATTCCCTGAGTTCCTGGGTTTGGGAGTTGCATCTTGGGATATACTTTGGAAAATTATCAGCTGGTACTTCTTCACTTTTTACCCCCTGTTCTTGCTTTCCTGTCTTTCTGTGATACATGTTACACATGTGTTGGATTGATTGATAGTGTCCTACACATCACTTAAACTCTCACTTTTCTTCTAATATTTTTTTCTCTATGTTTCAGTTTCCTTGATTTCCATTGATCTATCTTCAGGCTTACTAATTCTCTTCTTTAGTATTCAATCTGCCATTAATCTCATTCAATGACTGTTTTATGCCATCTCACCCAATGATTTTTTTAAACTTCCTGATTTTGAAATGGTTTTAGATCCAGAGACAATTGTGAACATAGTACAGCAAGGTCCCATGTACCATTCACTCAGTTTCTCCCAATAGTAACATCTTATATATCTGTGGTATAATATAAAAGCCAGGAAATTGACATTGGTATAATCAAGAGACCTTATTCAGGTTTGACAAGTTTACATGCACTCACTCGTGTGTGTGTGTGTATTTAGTCCTATGCAATTTTATCATATGTATAGGTTGATATAACTACTACAACAGTCAGGGTACAAAACTGTTCCATCACTAGAAAGAACCACCCCCTCACCTTGTGCTACTCTTTTATAACCACTGCTGCCTTCTTCTCATCCCCCACCCCTTTCTAATCCCTGGAAGAAACTAATCTGTTCTTCACATCCATAGTTTTTTTCATTTAAAGTATGTAATATAAATGGAATTATGTAACATGTGACCTCTTGAGATTGGCTTTTTCGCTCGTAATCTCTTTAGATCTGACCAAGTTATTTCATTAGTAAATAATTCATTCCCATTTATTGCTGAATAGTATTCCATGGTATAGATGTACAATAGTTTAACCATTTATCCCTTGAGGAACATTTGTGTTGTTTCCAATTTATGACTATTAAAATTAAGTATTCATGTATTGTTTTTGTTTGAATATAATTTTTCATATCTCTGAGATCAATACTCACAAATACAATTGCTGGATCATATGGTGTGTATAGCTTTGCTCCTTTAAGAAACTGACACTCTATACATCCGCATCTCTTTTGCTGTCTCACATATAGGATTATTGTTACCATCTTTCTAAATTCCATATATATGTGTTAATATACTGTATTGTTGTTTTTCCTTCTGGCTTACTTCACTCTGTATAATAGGCTCCAGTTTCATCCACCTCATTAGAACTGATTCAAATGTATTCTTTTTAATGGCTGAGTAATATTCCATTGTGTATATGTACCACAGCTTCCTACCTTATCCATTCATCTGCTGATGGACATCTAGGTTGCTTCCATGTCCTGGCTATTGTAAACAGTGCAGCGATGAACATTGGGGTACACGTGTCTCTTTCAATTCTGGTTTTCTCGGTGTGCATGCCCAGCAGTGGGATAGCTGGGTCATATGGCAGTTCTATTTCCAGTTTTTTAAGGAATCTCCACACTGTTCTCCATAGTGGCTGTGCTAGTTTGCATTCCCACCAACAGTGTAAGAGGGTTCCCTTTTCTCCACATCCTCTCCAGCATTTATTGCTTGTAGACTTTTGGATGGCAGCTATTCTGACTGGTGTGAAATGGTACCTCATTGTGGTTTTGATTTGCATTTCTCTGATAATGAGTGATGTTGAGCATCTGTTCATGTGTTTGTTAGCCATTTGTATGTCTTCTTTGGTGAATGGACTCTATGGGAGAGGGCAAGGGTGAGATGATATGGGAGAACAGCATTGAAACATGTAAATTATCATATGTGAAATGAATTCCCAGCCCAGGTTTGATGCATGATACAAGGTGCTCAGGGCTGGTACACCAGGATGACCCAGAGGGATGGAATCAGAGGCAGGTGGGAGGGGGTTCTGGAAGGGGGACACATGTATACCCATGGCAGATTCATGTCAATGTATGGAAAAACCAACACAATAATGTAAAGAAAAATAAATAAATTAACAATAAAAAAGAAGAAACTGACACTCATGCTTTCTTTTTACTACTGTTTACACAGTATATATTTTCCCATCATTTTTACTTTAACTTGTCTTTATCATTATATTTAAAGTGATTATTTTACAGACAGGCTATTATTAGGTATTATTTTTAACCCATTCTACCAATCTCAGTATTTTAATTGGTATGTTTAGACCATTTGCCTTTAATGTAGATATTGATATGTCAGGGCTTAAGTCTGCCAGTTTGTTTGTTTTCTGTTTGTTCCCTGGGTTGGGAAGACTCCCTGGAGAAGGGAAAAGCTACCCATTCCAGTATTCTGGCGTGGAGAACTCCATGGACTGTATAGTCCATGGGTCACAAAGAGTCAGACACAACTGAGTGACTTTCTTTTTTATTTTTCTTTTCTTTTTTTTAATTAATTAATTTTTTTTATTGTTTTTGCCAT
>ML660663.1:641455-692509 GCA_007570785.1 Antilocapra americana | reverse complement strand
GAGTAATATTCCATTGTGTATATGTACCCCAGCTTTCTCATCCATTCGTCAGTTGATGGGCATCTAGGTTGCTTCCATGTCCTGGCTATTATAAACAATGCAGCGATGAACATTGGGGTACACGTGGCTCTTTCAATTCTGGTTTCCTCGGTGTATATGCCCAGCAGTGGGATTGCTGGGTCATATGGCAGGTCTATTTGCAGCTTTTTAAGGAACTTCCACACTGTTTTCCATAGTGGCTGTACTGTGAGTGACTTTCACTTTCACTTTTCTTTCAAGATTTCTTTTATCATTTCCTTTCTGTTTGGAAAACTTCCTTTGGCCCTTCTCTTAGGGTATGTCAATGAAGACAAATTCTTACTGTTTTCCTTCCTCTGAAAGTGTCTTAGTTTGTCTTGCACTCCTGATGGATATTTTCACTGGCATAGAATTCTGACTTGGCAGTTCTTCTCTTTTGGCACCTAAAAAATGTGCCTTTTTCTTCTGGCCTCCAAGGATTCTGATGAGAAATTCACTGTCATTCAAATCATTGTTTCCATAATGGTAAAAATGTAAAATGATACATCACTTCTCTCTATCAGCTTTCAAGATTTTGGTTTTGGTCTTTTTTCTTTATATTTCAGATATTTGATTATGATATGTCATGGAGTGAACTACTTTGGGTTTATCCCGTTTAGTTAATTCAGCTTCTTGAATCTATAGGGTTATTTCTTTCACCCAACTTGACGATGTTTCAGCCATTATTTCTTTATTTTAAAAATGCCATCTTCCTTATCTTCACCTACTGGGACTCTGATGACACAAATATTTGATCTTCTGTTTTGTCCAACAAGACCCTATGTCTCTGTTGATTATTTTTTCAGTATATTCTTTATTGTTCAGATTGGGTAATTTCTATTCTTCTACTTTCAAAATCACTAATTCTTTTCTCTGTCATCTCCATTTTCCTAATAAGCCTATCCAGTAAGTTTTTTGTTTTGGTTATTGTACTTTGCAGTTCCAAAATGTCCATTCTTTATGTCATCTCTTTCCTTGTTGATACTTTCGAGTTTTTCTCCACTTTGTTTCTAGCAAGCTTCTGAATGCTTCTAATCGCTTTTGAAACATTGTTGTGAATGGGTGCCTCAAAATACCAGGTAATTCTAATATATGTGTCATCTTGGTGTTAACCTGTGTTGATTGTCTTTTCTAATTCGAGCTGAGACTTCCCTGATCTTGGTATGATGAGTGACTTTTTATTTGAACCTGGAGATTGGAGTCTTTTATCATGAGACTCTGAAAATTCTGTACTCTGAATTTTCAAGCTAAGATGCTTATAGCTGTCTTCTTGGGCTTTACCATATACCACACAAATATAAAACTAATGAGTCTTACCCAGCATAGTTCCCTTCTTTCAAGAGTTGAATTCCCTGTAGTTTTTGCCTGGTTTAGGATGTTCTCTACTATCTTAAACGTATCATAATGGTTACTCTGATATTATCAGAATACAGAAATCAGGACTTACTTTTCATTATATACCTTTTGGTATCGTTTGAAGTTTTTACCATGTATGTATGATTACTTTAAAAATATAAGTAAATTATTGGAAAAATAAAATTAAATAAACATATTTATCAGACAGACCTGCTTTAATTGACCAGCTACAGGAAGTGATCATCAGCTCAGTTCAGCCGCTCAGTCATGTCCGACTCTTTGCGACCCCATGAACTGCTGCACACCAGGCCTCCCTGTGCATCACCAACTCCCAGAGTTTACCCAAACTCATATCCGTGAGTCGGAGATGCCATTCAACCATCTCATCCTCTTGTCCTCTTCTCCTCCTACCCTCAATCTTTCCCAGCATCGTCTTTTCAAATGAGTCAGCTCTTCACAACAGGTGGCCAAAATATTGGAGTTTCAGCTTCAACATCAGTCCTTCCAATGAACACCCAGAACTGATCTCCTTTAGGATGGACTGGTTGAATCTCCTTGCAGTCCAAGAGACTCTCAAGAGTCTTCTCTAACACCACAGTTCAAAAGCATCAATTCTTCGGTGCTCAGCTTTCTTTATAGTCCAACTCTCACATTCATACATGACTACTTGAAAAAATCATAGCTTTGACTAGACGGACCTTGTTGGCAAAGTAATGTCTCTACTTTTTAATATGCTGTCTAGGTTGGTCACAACTTTCCCTCCAAGGAGTAAGCATCTTTTAATTTCATGGCTACAATCACCATCTGCAGTGATTTTGGAGCCCCCAAAAATAAAGTCAGCCACTGTTTCCCCATCTATTTGCCATGAAGTAATGGGACCAGATGCCATGATCTTAGTTTTCTGAATGATGCGCTTTAAGCCAAAATTTTCACTCTCCTCTTTCACTTTCATCAAGAAGCTCTTTAGTTCTTCTTCACTTTCTGCCATAAGGGTGGTGTCATCTGCATATCTGAGGTTATTGATATTTCTCCTGGCAATCTTGATTCCAGCTTGTGTTTCTTCCAGCCCAGCGTTTCTCATGATGCACTCTGCATAGAAGTTAAATAAGTAGGGTAACAATATATAGCCTTAACATACTTCATCTCGTATTTGGAACCAGTCTGCTGTTCCATGTCCAGTTCTAGCTGTTGCTTCCTGACCTGCATACAGGCTTCTCAAGAGGCAGGTCAGGTGGTCTGGTATTCCCATCTCTTTCAGAATTTTCCACAATTTGTTGTGATCCACACAGTCAAAGGCTTTGGTGTAGTCAATAAAGCAGAAATAGATGTTTTTCTGGAACTCTCTTGCTTTTTCAATCATCCAGTGGATGTTGGCAACTTCATATCTGGTTCCTCTGCCTTTTCTAAAACCAGCTTGAACATCTGGAAGTTCACAGTTCATGTACTGTTGAAGCCTGGCTTGGAGAATTTTGAGCATTACTTTACTAGCGTGTGAGATGCATGCAATTTTGTGGTACTTTGAGCATTCTTTGGCATTGCCTTTCTTTGGGATTGGAATGAAAACTGAACTTTTCCAGTCCTGTGGCCACTGCTAAGTTTTCCAAATTTGCCAACATATTGAGTGCAGCACTTTTACAGCATTATCTTTTAGGATTTGAAATAGTTCAACTGGAATTCCATCACCTCCACTAGCTTTGTTCACAGTGATGCTTTCTAAGGCCCACTTGACTTCACATTCCAGGATGTCTGGCTCTAGGTGAGTGATCACACCATCGTTATTATCTGGGTCATGAAGATCTTTTTTGTTCAGTTCTTCTGTGTATTCTTGCCACCTCTTCTTAATATCTTCTGCTTCTGTTGGGTCCATACCATTTCTGTCCTTTATTGAGCCCATCTTTGCATGAAATGTTCTCTTGAAGAGATCTCTAGTCTTTCCCATTCTACTGTTTTCCTTTATTTCTTTGCATTGATCACTAAGGGAGGCTTTCTTATCTCTCCTGGCTATTCTTTGGAACTCTGCATTCAAATGGGTGTATCTTTCCTTTTCTCCTTTGCTTTTCACTTCTCTTCTTTTCACAGCTATTTATAAGGCCTCCTCAGACAGCCATATCATATCATATCATAGTAATAATATATTCTAGACAAGTTAAACAAATTATTTAACCTATCCTGACCTTAGTTTCCTCATCTATAAAATGGGAATCATTGTGACTATTAAGTGTATTGATGTAGATAAAATGCTGAGAACAATGGCTGGCATAAATAAATGAAATATACAAATGTATCACTAATATAATATATAAATAATATAAATTAAACTTTATATACTATGGTTAGTGTCAGAAATATTAGTAAAACTCCTCACAACCAGGGACAAGTTTCTTCTTAATCCCTTAATGCTGAGAATTTGGTATCCAGTAAGTGCTTAATCAATTAAAAAACCTAAACATGATGCTGGTATATTGGATGCTATGTTGATTTAGCCTAACAGCTCTTGATGACACAGAGCTCATGGAACAAAATTTTTTAAACATATATAAATGAAATATTATCATTTTATATCAACAAATGTGAATATGAATAAAGACAAATACTAGAAAATTTATATTTGAGTTTTATATTTAGATAAGGGGTTAGTACAGGCATTCAGCAAACTATCCTTCTGTAGAAGGCTTCATAGAGATAGAATCTAGAAACTTTTTGAGAAAAGAACTTAACATTTATTAAGCACCAGTTATATCCCATGTAAGAATATCCATATGCCAGATCCTTTACATAATTATATCATTTATATCTCTTAGCAACCTGGGAGGTAAGCATTATTGCCCTATGAGAAAATAAGACTCACCAAATAACTTGATTAGGATCAGCTAATAAAACAGCATAACCAAGATTGAAACTGAAGTTTTTCAAATTTGGAGCTTATTCCTTTTATCCTTCTTTCAAGGATAAGACCCAGGGTTTTAGTATAAAGAATACATGGGAGAAAAATAAGCATTTATTAAACATCTACTTCTGACCAGACAACATGTCACATGCATTATTTCATTTAGTTCTCAAAGCATTATTTTATTCAATTCTCACAGTTACCTTATAAGAATGAAGAAATGTTGATTGAGCACCTGCAGTGTGCATAACACTTCAGTCGGGCTTATATAAGTTAACTCACATGGTCTCCTAACATCCCAGGGAAACCTGCACTGCCCAACTAGGAAGAAAGCAGGCTGAGCTTCCTTCACATTTGGCTGCCTCCCGAGGCACCTCTAAAAGACACCCCTCCGGGATGCATATTTCCAAGCATTTTACAGAACCTCTATTCCACAAAATAATGACTTTTTAAAGTACAGTCCAGGTAACACAAAGATCTTTCCATACCAGTGGCTTTTTAATCTTTCGGTGGTCATGGACCCCTTTGAGAATCTGACGCCCTCTCCTCCGAGATAAATGCTTACAATTACACAAGTTTAGATACAATTTCAGAGCACTCAGCAATTTGCTAAAGCCCATCAATGGATTCTTTGTTTAAAACAAACAAACAGAAACCCGCTCTAAGGAACAGAAATAAATCTTAGGAAACAAGAGAGCTTATTAATGCTTCAGTTATTGAGTTTTACAAGTCTTCTCTGACACAAACACCTATATTTGACCATTCTGTTTCACAAAGTCAATATTAGTCCTGTGTTTTCTTTCGGTTTTTCAGCCTTGGCACTATTAACTTTTCTGGTGGTATAATTCTTTGTTGGGCAGTGTTGGGATGCTGTTCACTGTATTATAGGATGCTGAACAGCATCCCTGCCCTGTGCTTATTAGATGCCAGGAGCACACTCCCTACATCTCCCTGTTTTGACAACCAAGAATGTACCCAGACATTGCCAAATGTCCCCTGGCAGAATCACCCCCTGTTGAGAACTGCTGGTTTGTAATAATTACTGTCGTTACTCCTGAGTCACTCACAAGTAGAAGGGGCCCAAGATCCAGACTTTTTAAAGTATTTCCTTTTTCTTGCTTGATTAAGATCTCCTGCAATACTTCTCAATTGGGTTAAGCAAGATGATTCATCTCACAAATTAAATTGTGACCTGAAGTTGTAAAGTTTTTCTTACTGAAGAGACCAAAAAGAAAGTTCACATAGCTGCCCTGCTTTACTGGTTGAATGATTGAATGATTGACTTATCAAGTCACTCAATCATTCAAGGAATATTTATTGAATGCCAGCAAGGTGCCAGACACAGTGCTGGGCACAGTGCTAAGTGCTGAGGGTACAAAGAAGTAAAAGATATCCCTTTGCCCAAAGAACTTACAGTCCAGCAGGGGAGACAGACATACATAGACAACTTCAGTTCACTGTGTTAAAACACTAAGTTAGAGGCATGCACAGTCCATAAGGTCACAGAAGAAAGCAAATTACTTAGACTGGGGCAGGGGCATGGGGGACAGGGAAGATATCCTGAAAATAATGTCTGGCAAGGACTGAGCCAAGAATTAGCCAGGTAAATAAGCATGTGAAAGCATAGGAGGTTAAGGAAACAGCAATAGAAAGGCACACAGCTGTGAAACAGCATGACACCTTTAGGAAATTAACAGTGCAGTATTACCAGAACATAAACTTGAAGGCAAGGAATGAGAGGAGATGAGACTAGATAATAACACTGACAATAGCTAACAGTTATTGTGCACATATTGTATGCCAGGCAGTGTTCTAAGTGCCTTACATGGATATGTCATGTAATTCTCATGATTATAATACATACAGAAACTAAGATAAAAGAGATTTGGTACCTTGCCCAAATTGCTACATCATTAGAGCTGAGATTCAAAGCACCCCATGCTTTTAACTACAGAAAGCTGTGTCATGCTGAAGAACTGAAAATGTACCTGTTGGCAATACTGAGTCATGAAAGGGCAGTGACGAGGTTAGATCTGTGTTTTCCCGAGATGACTCAGTGTAGATTTAAGAGAGGCCAGGATGGAGACTTGCAATATATCAGGAAAGTGATGAAGAGAGTTGAAAGTAGGGATGAAGATAAGGGAAAGATTTGGGAAATTTTTAGGAGACAGAATTAGCACAACTTGAAGATTAATTGGATTATGAAGGTAAATGAGAGAGAGAAATCTAGGACATCACTGTTTTCTGGTTTGGATAACTGGATGACATTACTGCATGATGAATACAGGAAGAAGAGCACGGCAAGTAAGCCAATTTTTACATTGGGTACCAGATGCCATTAGAACATCCAAGTGGATCTTACCAAGATGCAGTTAGATTTATGAGTCTGAAGTTCAAGAAATGTCACAACCGGATATAGGTCTGAGTGTCAAGAGTATGTGATTAAAACCATGAGAGTAAACAGATTACCTATGGAGAGTGTGTAAAAAGGAAATTATAGAGCCAAGGAGGAAATCTTGAGGAATTTCAGTGTTTTTAAAGGACCAGCAAAAATGAGCTCACAAAGGAGATTGAAAAAGTATGTCAAGGATAAGCAGTATAGCAGAATGTTTAAAATCATGGACTCTGGATTCAGTCTGTAAGATTTTGTATCCTCTAGGCTCAGCCACATACCAGCTATGAACTTTAGGCAAGTAACTTCACCTTTAAGCCTATATTATTTGAGAATTAAATATACATTAATTAATGTAAAACTCTTAGAATTCTGCTTGATTAACACATAGTAAGTATGAGCTAATACTCATAGGGAAGAAAACCAGAGTAGGATTACAGAAAACAGAAGTTGAAAGTTTAAATTGAGGAGGATTCTAAGATGTGTGAGGTATAGCTGAGAGATTCAATAAGCTATAGACTTACAAGTATAAATTAGAATTTGGCAAACTTTGCAAAATGAAGGCTATTGTTTACTTTGATGAAAAGAATATCAATTATAATGTAGAATCTAAATGATATAAGTGAATTTATTTACAAAACAGAGATGCACATATATAGAAAATAAACTATGGCTACCAAAGGGGAAAGGGGGAAATAAATTAGAGAAGTTTGAGATTAACAGATACAAACAGATATATAACATAGATAAACAACCAGGACCTACAGGGAACTGTATTCAATATCTTGTAATAACCTATAATGGAAAAGAATCTAAATATATATATATATATATACATATATATATATAATATATGTATAACCGAATCACTTTGCTATATACCCGAAGCTAATACAACATTGTAAATCAACTATACTTTGGTTTAAAAAAAATCAGGAGACTTCCGTTGCGGTCTAGTGGTTAAGTAACTGCACTTCCACTGCAGAGGGCCTGGGTTTGATCCCTTGTGGGGATTAAGGTCACATATGCTCTGTGGCACAGGGGGAAAAAATGTCAGTGAGTAGAAGGGGCAGAGGCCGGACAATATAGGTTGAGTGGTGAATAGAAGGTAAAGGAAATAACAGCATCAGGTAGAGGTCTTTCAAGAAATTTGCCATTTAAGAAAAAAATCTCAAGAAAGAAATTTGTATAACGATGCTCACCTTAGCTTTTTGAATGATAGCAAAACTACAGAACTGTCCTAAATGTTTAAGAATGAAGAGATAAGAGATGGGGATGGGGAAAGTGGTAAACATTGGAACAGTAACTGAGAAGAATGGGAGAAGAAGCTGACCAGAGATGAGTGAAAGGATCATCAAGAAGCCCACAAAGTATGTCTGAAGTTGGAAACCACAGATTGGTAATACCAGTCTCTCCCATGGTGCTGTGTTCTGCAATAGTGACATAACAGAGAAGACACATTGCAGGGGTTGACCTGGAGTGGTGATTATTCCAGGCAAAGGGACAGAGGTTTAAGGTGATGGGGAAAGAGGCTTCAAGAGTATAATCATGTGGTCTAGGCTGGATGTGGGGCCAAGGTGGGGCAGGTAAACCAGGAGAAAACAGCAGGGCACTGGGGTGTCTGTGTGAGGTCAGAAAACAGAGAGTGGGGTAAAAGCACATGACAACTGGTGGGACCAGAACTTGGACTTAGTGTAAAATATTGGAGGCCACACGGTAGAAAGGGCATAGATTTTTAAATCAGACATACTGGAATTTGATTTACAGCTCTAATATTGAATAGTTACATGAATTTATACAAGCTTCAGTTTTCTTCTGTTTAAAGAAAGTATAATAACCCCTGTCTCATGGAAAAACTGGCACATGGTCATGGTTCGATAGCTGTTAGCACTGCCCCCATCTCTCCCACTCAAGACTTAATGGGCATCGATTATGAAACATTCTTTTCTGGGGACACACTTCACTTCTTTTTGGGCTTCCCTTGTGACTCACCTGGTAAAGAATCTGCCTGCAATGAGGAAGACCTGGCTTTGATCCCTGGGTTAGGAAGATCCCCTGGAGAAGGGAAAGGCTTACCCCCTCCAGTATTCTGGCCTGGAGAATCCACGGACTGTATAGTCTATGGGGTCGCAAAGAGTCAGACATGACTGAGCGACTTTCACTTTCTTTTTACTTCTTTTTAGGAACTCAGGGGTTAGCAGAAGTGGCACAAATACTAGGAGGTAAACCACAATACAGTGTAAACAGATAAATTGTAGTTCTAGTTGCAAAGTACAATAATAGCAGGTTGAACACAGTACTGTGGGAATGCAGTGAAGATGTGACTAATTGTGCCTAATGGAGTGAGGGGAGGCTTCCCTGCACAGCTGTTTACAGCCCAATTTTTAGTTCTAATGCTGCTTGAAAGAAAGTAGCAGGAAATGGGGAGATGACACCTTAAGGGCAAACAGTTGAGAAGCTTTTGCTTTTATTTCCCTAGACTGTGTTCCAAGGGGAAACAGGTTCAAGAGAAGGTGTTTGTTTAAGGAAAATAACCTGTGGGGGTCTGATAACTTCAGAGAAGCGTGGGACCAAGTGAGAGGCATTTAAGATGATTGAGAGGAAGGGCAGTAATTAAGAGTTCAAGGTTTTTGGGGAGATAAAATCTGGAGCCCAAGTTAGGGGTTTACTGCTAAACAAAATACAAAATAATCCTTTCTCTAAAATTGAGGGGAAAGATGGGGGAATTCCCAGAGTTCCAGTAATTAGGACTCTAAGCTTTCACTGCTGTGGCACAGGTTTAATCACTGGTCAGGGAACTATGATCCTGCAAGCTGTACAGCACAGCCAAAAAAAATTGAGAGGAAAAAAGAAAAAATAAAAATAGACAAAGATAATTTACATCTAATAATAGTAAAGAAGTCCACTTCTGGAAATTGCATTTTATCTGTATGCAATTTTTCTTGGTTTTTATAAACCAAGAATATTTCCTTAATATGGTCACAACAAATTTGAGAAGCTAATTTCTACAATGGATAGAGCTGCCAACTGTTGGTGAAATGGGAGCAACAGAAATAAAGAGCCTCCAAGCCCTCTCCTCTACACCTAGACAAAGAGGGTGCTGTGGGCTGCAAGCAGCAGGAAAGGGCAGTGACAGGGAGCGACCACCTCCTCTCACCTGCTTTGACCTTCAATTCTTACTGCTTACTATATGAGGCTCTATTGCTCACTCTAATCTTCTTTTGCTCCAATCCACATACAAGCATACAACATGAAGCAAGTTTCCAACCTTAATTTTGCCCACTTCTGAATAGAATTGGCAGCCCATGTGGCAGCTGTGCTGACTTAATAGACCCAAAAGCATTTGGCTGCATCACACTCTCTCCTGACCTTTCCAGCCAGCAACTTCCCCTTTCTGGGATAATATCCCACAGTTACTTCCCTGGCATGCACCTCCAGGAAGCAGACCTTCTGAAATGAGACTTGCTGGCAGTGATAAGGAGCTAGTATCTCTGCCTAGCCCCACTAGGAACATGGTAGGAGGTAGACTTCGTTACTGGGAATTTACCAGCTGCTTTATCCCTAATACCTCTTCAGATTGCACCATTTAATAAAATCAGATGAATTAATTAAACTCTACATTGTAGAGACCATCAGTTAAATGCTGCTTTCTTGCTTCTGCTCTAAGCACATGCCAAAGTAACAAAATGTCTGTACAAATTGGAACCGGACTCCTTGTCCTTTTACTATTAACATGAAAAATGTCTACATTTCCTGCTAGATCATACAATGGGCTTGTAAACTTTAGGACTTTTTATAACCAGGGGAAAATCCCAGGGTAGGAAGAGTATTCTCATAAAGAGATAAAATTTCTTCCAAAGTGATGAAGAAAACAATTTCTTCCGAGGAATATGACAGAGATGAAGACCCAGGAAAGTGAAGAGGCTCTGCTTCTTTAAAGAGAATTAACAGACCTCATTGAAAAGAAGCATAAAAGAAAGGAAACTACCATTAATTAGTCACTTATGTGTGTGTGCTAAGTCCCTTCAGTTGTGTCCGACTCTTTGCAACCTCATGGACTGTAGTCCACCGGGCTCCTCTGTCCATAGGATTCTCCAGGCAAGAATACTGGAGTGGGTTGCCATAGCTTTCTCCAGGGAATCTTCCTGACCCAGGAATCGAATCTGTGTCTCTTATGTCTCCTGCATTGCAGGCAGATTCTTTACACTAGCACCACCTAGGAAAAGCAAAGATGAAGACCCAACTCCTGCTCTGGGAAGATTCAAAATCTAAAGGGGCCACATGGTTAGAAACATTGCCTTGAATCCAAATAAAGAGGCAAAAGGTGGAACTAGATTTTGTAGGCCTGAAGCTAACACAGTTTGGGGGCCTTCTTTGTAGGGGGAGAGGTAGCACTATTTAAGAAGAAGAATATAAAATTAGGTATAAGTAACTATTTGGAATGATAAAAGACACTGCAACAACTTAAAAAGCTGAAGGCTTTAACAAACATGACAAAATCTAAAGCCATTCTAACATGTTTTATTAATTAAATCCATGATACAGCTATAGTACTTTTTGTTCCTACATTTTTTTGGCCACATATACTTCTGTAATGTCATTTTCAATAGAAAGAATAGAAAGATAATTCAATCATTTCCCTAGTGTGTTTTGTCAAAACATGTTTTCTATTATTCATAAATGTGTATGAGTCTGCCCAGACTGCCATAACAAAATACCACAAAATGGATGGCTTAAACAGAAATTTATTTCCCACTATTCTGGAGGCTAGAAGTCCCAGATCAAGGTCCAGCAGGATTCAGTTTCTAAGGAGAGACTTTCATGACCTTTTGTCTTAGTGCACACAAAGAAAGATCTCACTTCTGCTTCTTATAAAGCCACCGATCAAAGGGATCTGGGCTCCACACTTATGACCTCATTTAACCTGAATAACCTTCTAAAGGGCCTATGTCCAAATACATTGGGTGTTAGGGCTTCAGCATATGAAGTTCGGGGGTTGGGAAGGACATATTTCAGTCCATACCAGATGAGCTGCATAAAACATGTGAATGTACACATAGCTGTACTCACTATTTGGAGTACTATTTGGAGGAGGTTTGGGTTTTGCAAAAACTGGAATTTGGGGGAGTCAAGTGGTTAAGACTCTTCGCTGCTGAGGGCCCAGGTTCAATCCCTGGTCAAAGGAACTAAGATTCCACAAGATGTGGGGTGTGGCCAAAAAAAACCCAAGAATTTTAATAGATTCCATTTTGTACAATTTCCATGGGGGGGAAAAAGCATTATTATTTATTTATAGTTGTACATGCTGAATTGACTATAGTTTTGAAGGGAGGAAATTTTCATTTTGACTAGGCATCACATCATTAAAAATCCAAATCCTTCACTTAAAATTTAAATGTGATGATTAGAATAATTTTCCCTGGACTAACTTTAGACTTTGTACACTTCAGGCTCTGTTTCTCCTCTGTTCCCCAACATCTCTAAGACAAAGCACTATAAGATATATTCATATGACTGTACTAACTCAATCCACTCTTGTATTCTTGCCTGGGAAATCCCATGGACAGAGGAGCCTGGCAGGCTACAGTCCATGTGGTCACAAAGAGTTGGACACAAGACTCAGTGACTAAACAACAGTACTAACTCTGACTCTCTTTGTGTGTGTCTCTGTGTATAAAGATGCTGGGTGAGTCAAGACATTTAGTTATGAGGATATTCCTAAAGCCATTCCTATGCCATTAGCAGTAAATTAAAAATACACATAAGTCATTGCAAACCACATAAATATATCCCACTAAACCCAAACTAAATCTATCCACAACTCAATTTCCTATTAGCCACTCCAGTTTCACCCAACACAAGGGGGAATTCTGATGGAAGAAAAGTCAGACTGGAGAAAAGTAGTAACGAAGTATGGTTAAATATCTTACTTTGAAAATTAGATTTTATATACATATATAAATCAGTCAGTCAGTTCAGTTGCTCAGTCGTATCTGACTCTTTGAGACCCTGTGGACTGCTGCACACCAGGCTTCCCTGTCCATCACCAATTCCCGGAGCTTGCTCAAACTCATGTCCATTGAGTTGGTGATGCCATCCAACCATCTCATCCTCTGTCATCCACTTCGTCTCCTGCCCTTAATCTTTCCCAGCATCAGGGTCTCTTCATATATACATATATATAGCTTCCCAGGTGGCTCAGTGGTAAAAAATCCTCCTACCAGTGCAGGAGACACAAGAAACAGTTTAGATCCCTAGGTTGGGAAGATCCCCCTGGAGGAGGAAATAGCAATCCACTCCAGTATTCTTGCCTGAAAAATCCCGTGGACAGAGGAGCCTGGCAGGCTACAGTCCATGGGATCACAAAGTGTAGGACATGATTGAGCAACTGAGCACGCATGCATATGTATACATATATATTCTTGTTAAATAATGTTAGGGCCCCTCGTACAACCTTGGAAAGGGTCTGTCCAAGTGAGAGACTTTAAAGATTTATGATTAGTGTCATGGTAAATTAGCCTCCAAAAAATATATTCAAGTTGCTCTAGGAGATCAGCAAAAGCTTTACTAGAAAGATAATGCTTCTGTGCTGAGTGCCAGTCATGTCCAGCTCTTTGTGACCCCATAGATTGTAGCCCGCCAGGTTCCTCTGTCAGTGGAATTCTCTAGGCAAGAATACTGGAGTGGATTGCCATTCCCTTCTCCATTAAGATGGCTATTATTTTTAAAATGGAAAATGACAAGTGTTAGTAAGGATGTCAAAAAATTGGAACCCTTGTGCCTTACTGATTGGAATGTAAAATTGTGTAGTTACTGTGGAAAATAACTTGACAGTTCCCCTAAAAGTTAAACATAAATTTACCACATGACCCAGCAGTTCTACCTCTGGGTATATTACCAAAAGAATTGAAAGCATATACTTGTACATCAGTGTTATAGAAAGACGGTAATGAGAACCCAACATGCGAGACAGCAAAAGGAACGCAGATGTATAGAATAGACTTGTGGACTTTGGGGATGAGGGTAAGGGTGGGATGATATGGGAGAAGGGCATTGAAACATGTTAATTATCATATGTCTAATCAATCGCCAGCCCAGGATTGATGTTCGGGGCTGGTGCAGCGAGATTTCCCGGGGGGGAGGGAGGAGGGAGGGGGGTTCTGGAGGGGAAGCATATGTAAACCCATGGTGATATCATGTCATTGTATGGCAAAAACAATTAAAAAAATAAATAAATAAATAAAAATAAAAAGCCAAAAGGTAAAAACAAGCCAAATATACACCAAAAGATAAATGAAAAGCAAGTATGGCATTTACATACAATGGAATATTATTCTGCCTTTAAAAGGAATGAAATTCTAATGCATACTACAATATGGATAAACCTTAAAAATATTATGCTAAGTGAAATAAGCCAGACACAAAATGACAAACAATGTATAATTCCACTTATATGAGTACTTAGAGTAGGCAAATTCATAGAGACATTAAGTAGATTTGGACTTTACCAGGGACTAGGAGGAAGGAAGAATAGTTATTGTTTAATCAGTATGTTCCATGGTTATGTTTAAGGTGATGAAAAAGTTGTGGAAATGCGTAGTGGTGGTAGTTACACAGCTTTGTGAATGTACTTAATGCCACTGAATTGAACACTTAGAAATGGTTAAAATGGTAAAAAAATATTTTTTTTTCAACAAGATGTTAGAAAATATAGTTGAAGAAATCTCTTAAGAAAGCAAAAAGTAGAGAAATGGAAAAGAGAAAAATAAGAAAATTAAAGAATTAGCCCATGAGGTCCAACATCCAATAAGAATAATTCCTGAGAAGAAAATTAAGGAGAGGAAATTATCAAAGAAATTATAAAATAAAATATCTCCTAAACCCAAGGACATAGATTTCTAGACTGACAGGGCCCATTGGTTGCCCAGCACCATGAAGGAAAAACATATATCAAGTCATGTTATAAAACTGTAGAACAAAGGGAAAAGAGATTATTCTAGAAGCTATAAAGCTTCTAGGGAGAAAAATTGTGAGTCATACAAAAAGGTTCCAAAATCAGAATGGCTTTAGCCTTCTTACCAATAATACTGAAAGCCTGAAGACATTGGGCCTTGAATTCTATGCTACCAGTCAATTGCAAGGATATCCATTACCAATGCAAACTATTAATCAATTGGAAGGACAGAATACGGATATTTTCAAGCATGAACATTCAGAAATCTTGGAGTAGGTACCCCCCCAAAAAATGAGGGCAATAAATCCAGAAAACAGAAGACGTATGTTCCAGGAAACTGAGGATCCAATGCCATATAGAACAGCAGGGAAATCTCAGGATGATATTGAGAAGATCCCACATACAATCTATGCCAAAGGCCTAGAAAGGAAACTTGAAGAGAAGATAGAATTTACAGATTGTCTGGTGTGGTTGACAATACTGAGAAGAATATCACAGTTTGTCAAAGAGTATGACAAGAGTTAGTGATAAATTCATAGAAGTGGATATATTAATACATTAGTGAGAGGTACATAGAAAGCTGAAAAAACATATATAATGTGAGGCAATTATTAATTTCAGAAAAAAATTTCCAAGGAAAGAAAGTAGCCATAGTATATAGTACATGACACAGCTGTGAATAGTATTTGTTGTCACCATAACTTTAAACATTGAGTGTTCAGTTCATTTCAGTCTCTCAGTCATGTCTGACTCTATGGAACCCCATAGACTGCAGCACACAAGGCTTCCCTGTCCATCACCAACTCCCAGAGCCTACTCAAACTCATGTCCATCATGTAGGTGATGTCATCCAACCATCTCATTCTCTGTCATCTCCTTCTCCTCCCACTTTCAATCTTTCCCAGCATCAGAGTCTTTTCTAATAGGTTGGTTCATCACATCAGGTGGCCAAAGTATTGGAGTTTCAGCTTCAGCATCAGTCCTTTCAATGAATATTCAGGACTGATTTCATTTAGGATTGAATGGTTGGATCTCCTTGCAGTCCAAAGGACTCTCAAGAGTCTTCTCCAACAACACAGTTTAAAAGCATCAATTCTTCTGTGGTCAGCTTTCTTTATAGTCCAACTCTCACATTCATAGATGACTATTGGAAAAACCAAAGTTTTGGCTAGACAGACCTTTGTTGGTAAAGTAATGTATCTGCTTTTTAATATGTGGTCTATGTTGGTCATAGCTTTTCTTCCAAGGAGTAAGCATCTTTTAATTTCATGGCTGCAGTCAATATCTGCACTGACCTTGGAGCCCAAGAAAATGAAGTCTCACTGTTTCTATTGTTTCCCCATCTATTTGCCGTGAAGGGACCAGATGCCGTGATCTTAGTTTTCTGAATGTTGAGTTTTAAGCCAGCTTTTTCACTCTCCTCTTAAACTTTCATCAAGAGGCTCTTTAGTTCTTCTTCACTTTATGCCATAAGGGTGGTCTCATCTGCATATCTGAGATTATTTCTATTTCCCCCCGCAATCTTGATTCCAGCTTGTGCTTCATCCAGCCCAGCATTTCACATGATGTACTCTGCATACAGGTTAAATAAGCAGGGTGACAATATACAGCCTTGACATACTCCTTTTCCTATTTGAAACCAGTCTGCTGTTCCATATCCAGTTCTAACTGTTGCTTCTTGACCTGCGTACAGATTTCTGAGGAGGCAGGTCAGTGGTCCAGTATTCCCTTCTCTTGAAGAGCTTTCCACAGTTTGTTGTGATCCACATGGTCAAAGGCTTTGGCGTAGTCAATAAAGCAGAAGTAGATGTTTTTATAGAACTTTCATGCTTTTTCGATGATCCAATAGATGTTGGCAATTTGATCTTTGGTTCCTTTGCCTTTTCTAAGTCCAGCTTGAACATCTGGATATTCTCAGTTTATGTGTTATTGAAGCCTGGCTTGGAGAATTTTGAGCATAATTTTGCTAGTGTATGAATGAGTACAACAGTGTGGTAGTTTGAGCATTCTTTGGCATTGCCTTTCTTTGGGATTTTAATAAAAACTGACTTTTTCTAGTCCTGTAGCCACTGCTTAGTTTCCCAAATTTTCTGGCATATTAAGTGCAGCACTTTCACAGCATCATCTTTTAGGATTTGAAATAGCTCAACTGGAATTCCATCACCTCCACTAGCTTTGTTCGTAGTGATGCTTCCTAAGGCTCACTTGACTTCACATTCCAGGATGTCTGGCTCTAGATGAGTGATCACACCATCGTGGTTATATGGGTCATGAAGATCTTTTTTGTACAGTTCTTCTGTGTATTCTTGCCACCTCTTCTTAATATCTTCTGCTTCTGTTAGGTCCATACCATTTCTGTCCTTTATTGAGCCCATCTTTGCATGAAATGTTCCCTTGGTATCTCCAATTTTCTTGAAGAGATCTCTCGTCTTTACCATTCTATTATTTTCCTCTATTTCTTTACATTGATCATGGAGGAAGGCTTTTTTATCTCTCCTTGCTATTCTTTGGAACTCTGCATTCTTTGGAACTCTGCATCTTTGGAACTCTGCATCTTTCCTTTTCTCCTTTGCCTTTACCTCCTCTTCTTTTCTCAGCTATTTGAGAAAGCTGAGAACCTCCTCAGACAACCATTTTGCATTTCTTTTTCTTGGGGTTGGTCTTGATCACTGCCTCCTGTACAATATCACAAACCTCCATCCATAGTTTTTAAGGCACCCTGTCTATCATATCTAATCCCTTGAATCTATTTGTCACTTCCACTGTATAAAAATAAGGGATTTGATTTATGTCATACCTGAATGGTCTAGTGGTTTTCCCTACTTTTTTCCATTTAAGTCTGAATTTTGCAATAAGGAGTTCATGATCTGAGCCACAGTCAGCTCCTGAACTTATTTTTGCTGACTGTATAGAGCTTCTCCATCTTAGCTGTAATGCATATAATCAATCTGGCTTCAGTGTTGACCATACAGTGATGTTCATGTGTCGAGTCTTCTCTTTTGTTGTTGAAAGAGGGTGTTTGCTATGACCAGTGTGTTCTCTTGGCAAAACGCTGTTAGCCTTTAACCTGCTTCATTTTGTACTCCAAGGCCAAGCTTGCCTGTTACTCCAGGTATCTCTTGACATCCTACTTTTGCATTCCAGCCCCCTATAATGAAAAGGACATCTTTTGGGGGTGTTAGTTCTAGAAGGTCTTGTAGGTCTTCATAGAACCATTCAACTTTAGCTTCTTCAGCATTACAGATTGGACCATAAACTTGGATTACTCTGATACTGAATGGTTTTCCTTGGAAACAAGCAGAGAGCATTCTGTCACTTTTGAGACTGCATCCAAGTACTGTATTTTGGACTCCTTTGTTTACTATGATGGTTACTCCATTTCTTCTAGGGATTCTTAGAAGTAGTAAATATAATGGTCATCTGAATTGAATTCACCCATTCCAATCCATTTTAGTTCACTGTTTCCTAAATGTCGATGTTCACTCTTGCCATAACCTGTTTGACCACTTCCAATTTGTCTTGATTCATGGTTCCTATGCAATATTGCTCTTTACATATCAGACTTTACTTCCATCACGTCACATCCACAACTGTTTACTTTACAAATTTATTTTAGATCCAAAGAAATAAGTTGAAAGTGAAAGGATGGAAAAAAATATTCCATGCAAATGGTACCCAAAAACCTGCGGTTGGTTATCAGACAAAAGAGATTTTTAAGTAAAAAATACTGTTACAAGAGACCTACAAAGATATATATTGATTAAAGGATTGACTTTTCAAGAATATATAACAATTATGAACCTATTTATGTTATACAATAGAGCCTCAAAGTATAGAAAGCAAACATTTATAGAATTGAGAAGAAAAATAGGCAGTTCTACTTTGATAGTTGGAAACTTCAAAATATCACTTTTGATAATACATGAAAAACATCTAGACATAAGAGCAATAAGGAAATAGAGGACTTGAACAGCATAAAAAAATCAATTAGACCAAAAAGATACATAGAAAAAACATTCTCCTCAATAACAGCAAAACTCCTATTCTTTTCAAGTGGACATGAAACATTCTCTAGGATATGTCAGACCACAAACAAGTTTTAATAAATTCAACAATATTGAAATACAAACTGTCTTTTCCAGCCACAATGGAATAAAGCTAAAAAACAACAGAGGGAAAAGTGATAAGTTCAAAAATATGTGGAAATTAGCAACACATTCTTAAAACAACTAATGGGTCAAAGAAGAAAACAGTAGAAATGAGAAAATACTTTGCAATGAATGAAAATGAAAACACAACATATGAAACTTCTAAGATACAGCAAGAGGCATAATCAGAGGGAAATTTATACCTGTAAATGCCTACATTAAAAAAATCTCAAAACAATAACCTACCTTTACATCTTGAAGAACTAGAAAAAGCAGACATAACTAAAAGCAAAGCTAGCAGAAGAAAGGAAGCAACAAAGATTAGAATAGAGATAAGTGAAATAGGGAGTAGAACAACAATATAGAGAATGAACAAACCCAAAAGTTGGTTCTTTGAAAAGAAGAACAAAGTTGACAAGCCTTTAGCTAGAAAAGAGAAAAGATGCAAATAAACTCAGAAATCAAAGGAAGGACATTACTACCAAACTTACAGAGATTGTTTTTAAGGTTATAAACAAATGCAACTAGCAATTGTATGCTAACAAATTAGATAGCCTAGCTGACGTGGACAAATTCTAGAAATAGTTACCAGAACTGACTCAAGAAGAAATATAACATCTTGATAGATCTGTAACAAGTAAAATGAATTTAATTAGTATTGAAAAACATCCCAACAAAACCAGATGGCTTCACTGGTAAGTTCTATAGAACATTTAAAGAATAAATACCAATTTTCCTCAGACTCTTCCAGGTAATTAAATAAGACTGAACATTTATCAATTCATTCTGGGAGGCCAACACTGCCCTGATAACAAAGCTGGATAAAGACATCACAAGAAAAGAAAATACCTTTATTTATCGATAATCAAGATATCTTATGATTATAGATGCAAAAATCCTTTGACAAAATACTAGAAAAGTGAATACAACTGCATATTAAAATGTCCAAGGCGAAATTAACCAAGGTATGCAAGGATGGTTCAACATAAGAAAATGAATATAATATATCACATTAATATATTAATAACAGAGGGGGAAAGCTACATGATCATCTCAGTTGATAGAGAAAAGGCATTTGACAAAATCCAACACTGTCTTATTATAAAAGCATTCAAGAATAAAGGGAAACTCCTCAACATGATAACAGGCATTTATGAAAAACCTACAGCTAACATAGCCAAAGATGAACATTTTCCCTCTAAGATCAGGAATAAAACAAAATACCCTCTTTCCCACTGTTATTCTGTGTTATACTAGAATTTTATCCAGAGCAATTAGACAAGATAAAAAAGGAAATAAAAAATTGTATAGAAGCAATTCCATACAGCATCCCAAGAAATAAAATACCCAAAAATGAATTTAACCAAGAAGGTGAAAGACTGGTACAGTGAAAACTACAAAAATTTGCTGATGGAAATTAAGTCCTAAATAAGCAGAAAAGTATCCTATATTCAAGGATTATAAGACCTAATATTGTTAATATTCAGCACTCCCAAAACAGCCCATAGATTCACTGCAATCCCTATCAAAATCCCAACAGCCTTTTTTTGTAGAAATGAAAAGTCCAGTCCTCAAATTCATATGGAATTTGAAGAGGCCCCATATAATTAAAAACAATCTTGAAAAAGAACAAAGGACTCACACTTTTCAATTTCAGAACTTACTACATTGCTATGGTAATCAAAACAATGTTGTATTGGCGTAAGGATAGATGTGTAGACCAATGATATAAGCCCAGAAATAAACCCATATATCTATAGCCAATTGATTTTCAACAAAGGTGCCAAGTTCATCTAATGGGGAAAGAATTATCTCTTGGACACCTGGATATCCACATGCAAGGCAATGAAGTTGGACCCCTTACCTCACACTATATACAAAAATTAACTCCAAATAGGTCACCAATCTATATGTAAGACCTAAAGCCATAAAGCTCTTAGAAGAAAATGCACATCTTTATGACTTTGGATTTGGCAGTGAATTCTTAGATATGGCAACAAGAGAAAATATTGATAAATTTTACTTTATCAAAATTTAAAACTATTGTGCATCAAAAGATATTATCAAGAAAGTGAAAAGAAAATCTACAAAATGGGAGAAAATATTTGCAAATCATCTGATAAGGGTTTAATATCCATAATATATTTAAAAAAACTCCTAAGCTCAACAAGAACACAAATAACCTATTTTAAAAATCAGCAAGGAAATTAAATAGACATTTCTCCAGAGAAGGTTTACAAATGACCAATAAGCACGTGAAAAGATGCTCAAAATCATTAGTTATTAGGGAACTGCAAATCAAAACCTCGGTGAGAAACTACTTTATACGTAACAGAATAGCTATAATTTTAAAAATGAAAATACAGATATTAGTAGGGATGTGGAGAAATTAGAACTCTTGTAAATTGCTACTGGATGTAAAATGGTATAGCCACAGTGGATAATAGTTTGGTGGGTCCTCAAAAAGATGAGTACAGAATTATCATATGACCCAACAATTACATTCCAAGTTATATACCCAAAAGAACTGAAAACAGGGACTTAAACAAATAGTTGTATTCCAGGGTTTACTGTACCGTTACTCATAGTAGCCAAAAGATAAAATAACTCAAATGTCCATCATTAGCTGAATAGATAAACAAAAAGTATATCCATACAACAAAATACTGTTCAACCATAAAAAGATATGTTCTGATTGATACATGCTACAATATGGATGAATTTGAAAGACTTATACCAAATGAAATGATCCAGGCACAAAAGAACAGATATTATATAACTCCATTTAACACAAAATATATACAATAGACAAATTTATATAAACAGAAAGTAGATTAGAAATTACCAGGGGATGGGGGAAGGGAGAACAGGGAGTTATTGCTTATTGGGTACAGAATTTCTATTTGGGGTGACAGAAAAGTTTTGGAAATAGATAGTGGTTATGATTACACAATATTGTGAATGTACTTTGTGCCCTGAATATTACATTTAAAATGGTTACAATGGCATGCTGTATGTAAGACAGACCATATTATGTACCACAAAAAAATCTCAGTAAATTTAAAAGAAGGAAATCAAACAAGGTATGTCCTCTGACCAAAGCAGAATCAAACAAATTAACAAAAGATAATAGAAGTGAAGAAAGAAGTGTTAGTCACTCAGTCATGTCCAACCCTTTGTGACTCAACAGACTGTAGCCCACCAGGCTTCTCTGTCCATGGGATTCTCCAGGCAAGGAGTGTATTGCCAGTCCCTTCTCCAGAGGATCTTTCCAACCCAGGGATTGAACCTGGGTCTCCTGCATTGCAGGCAGATTCTTTACCATTTGAGCTACAGGGAAGTCCAAAATATAATAGGATAATCTCCAAATACTTAGACACTTAAAATACTCCTGAATAATTCATTTGTCAAAAAGTAAATCTCATGGAAGATCAAAAATTACATTAAACTGAATTGAAATGAAAATACATGTCAAAATGTGTGGAGTACAGTTAAATCAGTGCTGAGAGGGGAGTTTACAGTATGAAATCTTTTAAAAAGAGGATAATCTCAAATCGATAATTTAAGTTGCCACCTTACAAAGTAGGGAGAGCAAATGAAATGAAACAAAGCAATAATACAGAAAATGAAACAGAAAAGTGATTCTCTGATAACATCAATAAAATTAACAAATCACTAGCCAGACTGAAAAATTTTAAAGCAGAGAAGACATAACTTGCCAAAATCAGGAATGAAGGGGGTATCACCACAAACCCGACAGACATTAAAAGGATAATAACAGAATACATCTAACAACTTTACAAACATAAACTTGACAACTTAAATGAAATGAACTGTTTCCTCAAAAACCGCATATGACTGCAACTGACCAAATATGAAATTATTTGAATAGCCTGTAACTATTAAGGAAATTGAATTTATTTGAAAACTCCCAAAAAAGAACTTTCCAGGCACAGATGATTTCACTGGAGGATTCTACGAAGTTTTTAAAAGAATTCAGAACAAATCTGTACAATCTTTCCAGAAAATAGAAGAGGAGGAAACAACTCATTTGATTAAGCCAGTGTTATCCTGATACCAAAACCAGACAAAGACAGTACAAAAAAAGGAAAACTACAGACCAATATCTCTGCTCTGTGCATTTCATAGCTGAAAGACATAGCAAGCAGCATCTCAGGAGCATACAAAACAAAAAGGAGAAAATAAAACTGTCCCTATTTGGAAATGACATTGTCTCTAATACAATCGCAAGGAATCTACATAAATCTAGAACTAATAATTGTTTCCAACAAGGTCTCAGGATACAAGATCAACATACAAAAAGCAGTTGTATTTCTGTATGCTATCTATGATCACATGGAAACCAAAATTAAAAATGCAATGCCATTTACAATTAGTTTTTTAAAATCAAATACTTAGGTGTAAATCTAACAAAATATGTACCAAACTTATATATTAAAACTGCAAAACACTGATGAAAGAAATTAAAGATCTAAATTCATGCAGAGACATACTGTGTTCATGAATTAGAAGATTCCACATAGTAAAGATGTTGGTTCTTTCCAGATTTATGTACAGATTTAATATAATTACTATAGAAATTCCAGTATGTTTTTGAAGGTATAGACAAGATTATTATAAAATATATTGATGCATGATACAGAGTGTTCAGGGCTGGTGCACCGGGATGACCCAGAGGGATGGAATTGGGAGGGAGGTGGGAGGGGGATTATGAAAAGGGAACACATGTATACTTATGGCAGATTCATGTCAGTGTATGGCAAAACCAACACCATAATGTAAAGAAAAAAGTCTTTCCTGAATTTGTTACAATAAAAATAAATAAATAAAATATATATGAAAACAAACAGCAACTAGAATAGCTAAAACTGTTTTATGAAACTGTGGAAGGAATCACTTTACCAATTTTAAGACTTAATATTATAGGTACAGTAATCAAGACTGTGGGGTATTGTCAAAGGAATAAACATCAAAAGAACAGAATAGAGATCCCAGAAGTAGACCCACACAAATACAGCCAACTGATTTTTGACTAAGGTCCAAAAACATTTCAATGGAGGAAAGACAGTCTTTTCAATAAATAATGCTAGATCAGTTGAACTTCCATCAGCAAGCTGGTAAATTTAGTTTAAGGAAAAGTAGAAATCTACTGAACTGTTTTTCCATCTTCTCTGTAGATTTTCAAAATAAAAAAAAATTGGAGATGAAACATGTGAAATATATTGCAATTAACTTAAAGTGGAAGATATACCTGTCACATAACCACAATAACCTTATCTACTCCATTTTTTCCCCAGGATCAAGGGACCTGGGAAACTGAATTAGTAAGTCAGAAGGTTACTTGATGAGCATGGAATCAGAGTGAAGGAAGTGGCTGTTTCATAATGGAGTCTACATCCTTAGGGTCCATACTTTGTATGTCTGTCATATACATGGTCTGCCCAGCTCCCTCTGCTCTCCAGCCACTGCACAAATGTACACACTTCCCCTTCACCCCAATCCCGTCCTGCCCCTCTGCACAGTGAGGAGTGGGAGATGCTAGACAAACAATAACATATCTTTACTATCTAATTCCTCCTTTTCAAATAACTTCTACACTACCTTTCTATAGCACATTATTCTTCAGACTGTTTACAGTAAAGCTGATTGATTGCAACTTTCTTTGAGTACATTCCAGTCCTATAGATATGCCCTGATCACTTTGATTACACTTGGATATTACCCAAGTCTCCATCAGCAACACATCTACAACCATGTCTTTATGTTATTTCACTCTCAGAGTCATTCTGAGCCTATCTCCAAATTCTCAGGTCACCTTACTGTGGCCTAGACTCTGACTACACTTATTTCTTCAGTTTGATTTATTTTGCTAAGGTCCCATCATAGACAGATGTTTTTTCGAGGTGTTGACAGTATTATTGCTTCTTTTGGTGTCTTTGCCACTGCTCTACAAATGTATTTTTGCAAGCAGTATGAGCTAAAGAAGGTATAATAGATGAAATGATGAAATTAGATAATGTATATATGAAAGTGCTTTGAAAGTTAAAAGCACTGAACAAATGTAAAAGATGATTATTGCTGTAATTTGATACTGCAGGCCAGACCTCACAAAAGAGGAGCACTTGAGGATACTCCAGCCAGTCTGCTCTGAAGTTTTGCCACCTCACATTCTCTCCGATTTTCAACCCCACCACATAATTATGAATCTCTGGAGAGTGAATCATGCTGCCAGAGTCACAGAGACTGACTTATAAAGCAGACCTCAAGGTGGTCATTTATAATGAGCAATATTAGGCAAGGCAAGACTTTCACCACCAGCATAAATGTGACTTTTACCCACCACTCCTAGCTAGTGGGTCATCCTAGTCAAGAGACCAGTTATAGACCAGAAAGCTGCGCAGTGAAAACCTAATTAGAATGAAAGGAACTGGATAGTCTCCAGACTTTTGTTCTTCTTTTAATGAAGCCTAGGTACCTGAGAAATTGGCCTTCTCCATACTAGGAATAGTTCTGTCTACAGAAGCAAAGATGCTATTGTCCAAAAATAGACACTCCTTCCATGGTCATTCCTGGAGATACACTGGCAGATTTTTTTTTGTCCACCCATCTCATTTTGCCGGTCATCTAAAGCACCTTAAGGTGGTCATGTTACACTTTCTGACAGTTTTGTTGCTGTTTAGTCACCAATGTTAATAAAATTTTAGAGTGGTCATTCCTTGACAACTTAATATCAATATACAGTGGATTATCATGGCAGGAAGGCTCCATTGTTCCCCACTTCAAAATGTTCTCATCCAACAGTGCCACAAAGAAACTTATGTTTCACTTCTTAAACTTTTTTATTTTCCTCATCTGCCAAATAGCCAAAGCAAAAAGTGAAAGTCAAAGTCGCTCAGTCGTATCCAACTCTTTGCGACCCCATGGACTATACAGTCCATGGAATTCTCCAGACCAGAATACTGGAGTGTGTAGCCTTTCACTTCTCCAGGGGATCTTCCCAATTCAGGGGTTGAACCCAGGTCTCCCGCATTACAGGTGGATTCTTTACCAGCTGAGCCACAAGGGAAGTGCTAAATACTCAAAGTGTACTGTTAGTGCCTTTTGAGTATTACCAAAAGCCACACTGTTGCTTTAGTGCAAAGTGTGGGTGCTACCTGAAGGCAAAAAGGAATACCTTAAGGTCTGTACCCAGCACCTATTGTGCCTATTAGAGGGCCTGACACTTAGTAGACCCTCACTAATAGCTAGTAAAAAGAAATGAGCAAATTGTCCAAGGTCTCCAAAATAGTGAGTGGCAGGGCCAAAACTCCCTCACCTAGTTGTTTCCCCACTAACACAGTACCTCAAAAGTCATCTTGAAAAATATTTTGCTTTCCATCCAACTTTCAGAAGTATTTTGTGGGGAAGAACAGAGGGGAATGTCTGTGCTCATATTTCATTGTAGACTGGAACTTGTTGACTTCAGCATCAGAGTAACTTTCTTTGAATCGTTCCCCAAACCCCAGCAACCTTTGATTAAATGTTGCCTGTTGGAGGTAGCGTGGCCGAGCGGTCTAAATGTTGCCTGTTATCATCACTTGCACTTACTTCTCTCCTATTTCTGGTCTCTCGGTATAAACTTTTGAAGTGTCCACTCATTCATCTTTATGCACCTCACAAAGAGTGTTCAGCATAGAGCCTGGTGCACATAGTAAGTGCTCAACAAATTTCTGATAATTTAAACTGAGTTCATTAGCCCTAGCTTCTATGATTTTCCATGATTTGGTACCTGAGCCCTCTGTCTCCTATCTCTAATTCCTTGTAATAGTTTATACTTTGAGTTGGGTAAAACTAGATATGCTATTCTCAAGATTAAATGGAAGTCTTTTCAAAATCTTTTCCTTCATTTTTCTTCATGACCTCATTTTTGGTGAATTCTGCTTCCATTGCCTCTTTCATTCATTCACTTGCTCGTTCACTCTCACAAATGTACAGTGAAGTAGACAGAGGGACTCCATCTTTTAGAACTTGTAATCTCCTGAGAGATCAGCAGTAAAGAAATAATAAAATAAGAATAGATTGTGATAAGTGCTAAGAAACTAAATAGGTGATACCAAGATCAGGACTGACCTCTCTGAGTAGATCAAATCTAGGTCTGAAGGACCAAAAACATGAAGAACCCAGCCAGACAAAGCTACACTCCAGGAAACAGCATGTGAAAATGTAGAAAAAAGCTGGTTGTGCTCAAGGAAAAGCAGAAAGTTTGTGGGACTAGGATGTATTGAGTGAGGAGAGAGGAGAGTGGGACAAGGTCAGAAAATAGGCAGGAACCACATTGTGTAGGCAATTTTTAGGCCAAGGTAAGGGGTGTCATCTAACTCTAATTGCAGTGGGAACCAAAGGATTTTTAAGCAGAGGAGTAACATAAGCAAATTGACATGTTTAAATTATGATGCTCACTGTTGTGTGGAGACCACATAGTCTAGGGATAAGAAAGGGTGCAGAAACCATTGTCCAGGCTAATCCAGTGGTCCAGCTGAGGACTGCTGGGATCTGGACAAGAATGGTGGCAGTGGGCTGGTGCATCGAGATTTCCCGGGAGGAGGGAGGAGGGAGGGAGGAGGGAGGGGGTTCTGGAGGGGGAGCATATGTAAACCCATGGTGATATCATGGCATTGTATGGCAAAAACAATAAAAGGGAAAAAAAAATTAAGGCAGCAACCATTGTTTGCGCTAAAAAAAAAAATGAATGGTGGCAGTGAACATGGAGTGGTTCAAGAGATATTTTGAACTCAAATTGAAAGATTCTGGATTTGATGATAATTTGAATGTGAAATATCTTTTTTTTTTTACTGTTTAAGAAGATAAGACACAGGAAGGCCAAGATGATACAGAATAACTTTTTTGCTATAACTGAACCCTGATTTCCTACCTGCTAGTCTTGTGTTCTTTCTCTGTACTACTCTGATTTTCATGAGTGAATGAGTGAGGGAAGTCTCTCAGTCGTGTCCGACTCTTTGCGACCCCATAGACTGTAACATACCAGGCTCCTCTGTCCATGGGATTCTCCAGGCAAGACTACTGGAGTGGGTTGCTAATCTTCAGCAATTCTCTTTACCTTTGTGTCATCTCCAAAATGGAATTGTTCACCAAATCCAGCCTCCTACTTTTCTGTGCCCCCTAAATCTCCTGCCTATACTTGCCATGCCCATTCTGCTCTTGATTATTATGACTGCCTTCTGGCTGGCCTCATGACCTCCTTCCAGCACTGCAGTGCAGGTCATTTTTCACAGCTTTGCTTCAACTGTGTCTCTAATAACTCTCCAGCAACTCTGTACTCATTCAAATGAAAATCCAGACTTCGGGCAGTGGATTTTTCACAGCACTTCCCCAGCTAGGTCCACCCAACCCTTCCTGTTTGCTCCCCTCTCCCACTATAACCCAGCCCATATCTTCCAATTTTAGCCTTTTTGTGGCTATCTCTCCTACCTCTGAGCTATTTGGCCAGCTGCTTTGTGTATGAATTCTGTCCCTTCTTCTGTTCTTTTTTCTTTTTGGCCATGCCAAGCAGCATGTGGTATCTTAGTTCCCTGACCAAGGTTTGAACCTTGTGCTCCCTTCATTGGGAAGTTGGAGTATTACCACTGGACTGCCAGGGAAGTCTTTTTATTCTTTCTTCTAAACTAGCAAGTCATAGATTTTTCCTGAATCATTTCAGTAGTACATTGTTTATTTCACCAAATAATAACTGAGTACCTCCTTTGGGCTGGATGCTACTAGCTACTAGGAATGAAAAAAAAAATCAATAGAGGTGGCACCTGCCCTCAAGGAGCTTATAGTCTGTTAGGGAAGACAGATCTGTAACCAAATAATCACAGTGTGCTATATTAAGTGGCCCTGGGGCTACAGATTCAGAATGCTGGAGGTACACACAAAAAGTAACAACAAACCCTACTGAGGGAAACAAGAAAGGCTTCACTGAGGAAGCAGCTTTGAATTGAGTAGATATGAAAGTGAAGTCACTCAGTTGTGTCCGACTCTTTGTGACCCCATGGATTGTAGCCCACCAGACTTCTCCATAGATGGGATTTTCCAGACAAGAATACTGGAGTGGGTTGCCATTTCCTTCTCAAGGGAATCTTCCCAACCCAGGGATTGAACCCAGGTCTCCCACATTGCAGGCAGACACTTCTGCAGGAGAGGAGCCAAGAGAGATCTTTAAAAAAGGGAGTAGCATAATCAGTTTTGGAGCTGTGGCAGCTGCAGGAAAGTTGGTACACAGGTTTTAGAACCATGGAGGAGATTACAGATGTCCCATGACAGATGAAGGCTTCAACAAAGGTGAAGGCAGAGGAAACAGAGAACAGGACATATTTGAACTAAGATTGACAGCATCGGGAGTCTAGTTGGCCACAGAGGAATGGGAGTAAGCAAAATCAGGAAATGACTCAAAAATTTCTAACAGGATACCAGTAGGTGGAATAGAGGACAGAAGAAAAGGAATGGGGTTAAGGCAGAAGATCAGGAGTTTATTTAGAAAATTTGAATTTGAGTCACCAGTATATAAGTAGAAACATCCAGGAAGTGAATGGATATAAAATTGTGGTGCTCAAAGGGGTTCATCTGCACCATTTTTCTAGATTCCACATATATGCTTTATATACGATGTTTTTCTCTTTCTGACTTTTTCACTCTGTATGACAGACTATAGCCTTGCAGAGCTGTCAGCCATCAGTCACAGACATTCATCTTCAGGGACGTAGTTCCACTTAGGGCTTTTGCCACAGTCTATGAAAGATAAAGCTTCTGCTCTCCATCTGCTGATACACCAAAGGGGAACTTTCTCATCAGCTAGGTATTATAATCCAACTGAATGCCCACAAAGCAAAAGTATTTTTATATTACTTTTTTCTTCCACTCTTTGGGAAAATAGTCTAGATTGCAAAAATCTAGGACCCAGAATGACCTAACATTCCCTCCCAAATCACAGGGTGCTGACAGTCTAAACTCCAATTTAGAGGTATACAAATAGCATGCTTTGGGACATTTTTATTAACAACGTTTTTAAAATATCATAAACTGGGTATCAAATTTAAGCTGTGTAAACACTGGATGCTTTTCATAGTATCAATATTATTTATCATTCCTTTGTGGTCATAAATAACAATTTGCATTTCCATATTTCTTTACATAAAAAAAGTATGGTGCTCAGAAGAAAGTCAGCTCCCTACTTGAGCATATAAAAATTCATCCATTCTCTAGGAGCTATATCTCTTCCTATGTATCCTCAGTTCTATGCTAATTGCATACTTGTCTACCCTAAGAATCAGGCGTCTTCCTCAGTATCAAGCTTATGTGCTTGCAGTAGCCTACAAAGCCCAACATGATCTGGCTTCTGTTTCCTTTCTGACTTCATTTCCTATTGCTCTATCCTCCACCACACTGGTCTAATTGCTGTTCTTAGAAGGTACCAGGCACAAGGCACACTCCCAGTTCACTATTTTGCACTGGCTGCTTCTTCTGCTTAGAAGTCTTTTCTCAGTTGCCACTTTTTCAATGAGACTTACTCTGACCATCATATATAATGCTATAGCTGCCCATCCCCACTCCTTTGCTACTCACACTTTTTTTCACCCGTAGCACTAATCATCTGCATACTCATATAATCACATGCTGTTTTATTTACTTATTTATCACTTTACTATTTATCACTCTTTCCCTCCTCTAGAGTGTAAGCTTCTTAAAGGCAGAGATTCTTTTTCTTTTATTCCCTAATATATGCTAAACACCTAAAACTATGCTCAGAGCATGACAAACACTCAGTATGTATTTGTATTTGTTGAATAAATGAATTCCTGCATTAGTCTCCTGCTGAAATTTGTTTGCCATGGGCCTTGTACCCTCAGAGGCAAATAGAAATATAGGAAGGGGAGATGAGTAGGTATAAGAATGATAGCAATGCCATTGGGCTGCCAAACATTTCTGGTATATTAAAACAAAACCTTTCTTAACTGGCCCCTTTTATAGTTTGTAGACTCATTGCTACTGTAGCAAATTACCACAAACTAAGTGGCTTAAAGAAACATAAATTTATTCTCATATGTAAACCCATGGCGGTTTCATGTCATTGTATGGCAAAACCAACACAATAAAGTAAAAAAAAAAAACATAAATTTATTCTCATACAGTTCTGGAGGTAAAAAATCTAAAATCTGGGTCACAGAACTACATTCCTTCTGGAAGTTCTAGGGAAGAATCTGTTTTGTTGCCTTTTCCAGCTTTAGAGGTCTCCTGCATGCCTTGGCTCATGGTTCCTTCCTCCGTCTTCAAAGTACACCACTCCAACCTCTGCTTCTGTTACCACATAACCTCTTTAACTGTGTATTTCCTGCTTTCCTAGTTCCCTTCTGAAAATCTTTGTGGACTCAATCCTTACATTGAGTTCACCCATATAATACAGGATGATCTCCCCATCTCAAGATCCTTAATCATGTCTGCAAAGTTCACTTTTGCCATATAAGGTAGTATATTCACAGATTCTAGGTATCAGGACTTGAACATCTTCAGGACGCATACAGACTAAGACACAGAGTGACAAAAGTTTGTTCAAAGGTATAACCTAGTTCTGAAGCGACACACACCCTGGAGACATGTATAGCTTCAAGTGTGCTAGAGCAGCAGTATTCAATAAAACTTTCATCATGACGGAAATGTTCCATATATGCACTGACCAGTGTGGTACCCAATAACCCAATAGCATGTGGTTATTGATTGCTTGAAATATGGCTAGTGAGACCGAAGAACTAAATTTTTCATTTTATTTCAACTAATTTAAATTTAATAGCCACATGAGGCTAGTGGTTACAGTATTGGACAGCAAAAGCCTGCAGCTGGGGTAGGGGGCGGGGAAAGGCAGACAGTTAAGAAAAATTTTTTGGTCTGAGTCTTAACTTTAAGTAGATTTTTTTAATACCTCCCTGAAATTTTATGATACCTGGTTTAAAGATTGAATATATATTATGTGAATGGCCCTAAAAGCCATAAGCCATGATTTTTATTTTAAAGTGGACCTAGGTTTGTGATGCCTCAAGCAACAGGGAAAATCAAGTTGAACTCTTTCATGGGAAATGCACTGTCACTCCTAGGCCACATGGAAATCCCACGGAGAGTTCTGACAAACATTTCTTCACAATTGAAAGTCACATTTTACATAAGAAAGCCACTTCCAGAAGAAAGAAGTCAACAGGGGAAAAAAAGATAAAACATAATTAGAACCACAAAGATTTTAGAGATTTTAATTATCATATACAGAACATAAAATAGATATATTAAATAAATTTAAGGAAATAAAAGAGTACAGAGCAATGAGCAAGAGACTATCAAAAATGACCTGCTAAGTTTGAAAAACAGTTAAATAGAAAACTTTGAAATATAATAATTATTTCTGAAATCTCAATGAAGTTTAACACATCAGTTGAAGAGAAATTAGGAAACTGGAAAATACATCTGAAAACATCACATAGAATGTAGCACAGAGGTACAGAGATGGAAAATATGAGTGCTTAATCGATATGGAGGATAAAACAGAATGGTCCAATATTAATCTCTTTAGAATTCTAGAAAGAAAGAATAGAAAAGGGGGAGGAGCCATTCCCTAAATCATGGCTATACGTTTTCCAGAATTTTGAAAAAACAAAAATTTATAGCTTCAGGAAACCTAAGAAATTTCAGACAAAATAAGTAAAAAGAAATTGATATCTACATGCGTCACAGTCAAACTGCAGAACACCAGAGACAAAATCTTGAAACAAGCTAGAAGGAAATGACTGATCATATACAAAAGAACAGCAATTAGACCAAAACTGACTTGTCAACCGCAACACTGGAAGCCAAATTAGAATATAGTGTTCAAAGTGCTTAAAGAAAATAATTTTCATCTTAGAATTATATATACTGTGAAACTGTCTTCAGAGAATAAAGACAACATAAAGGCATTTTGATATAAAAAATATTTAAAGTACTTACCACCAACATTTGTCACTAAATAAGAAAAATTATCTAAAATTGAAGTTCTGAGATATATGAAAGAACTTTAAGTAGAAAATAGAAGTTAAACATGTGGGCAGTATTAGTAATTTATAATTTGTGGGATTAAAAGAAGACAGAAAACACAGAATTTAAAGGCTTCACAATAGCAACTTGATGTTGAGGATTAGAGTCAGAACATTCTAAGGGTCCCTTTGAAAAGATGGTACATAAGTTAATAAACTCTAGATTTTATTGAATTAAGTAAGCATGTTAGAATTTCAAGGGTAGCCACTAAAAGAGAAGCAACAGAATAAATATCTTCAAAAATAATTGAAGTGGAAAAATGGAATGAGACAATATAAACCTCAATTGATTCAAAGAGGGAAAAAACACAGCAAAAATGGAACTTATAGCATAAAGATGATATAAATAAATCCAGATGTATATTTTTTTGTTAAATCACAGTTTTAGAAATTTTTAAACACATTTTAAAATGTATTTCTTCTTTGGGCCAAAAGAGAAATCTTAATGGAAATTAGAAAATATTTAAAAATGAGCTTGTACATTGCACCTAAAGTGGTGGTTACAGGGCTGTTTATAGGCTTATGTGAATATATTAAAAAGGAAGAGGGAGTTCCCTGGTTGCCTAGTGGTTAGGATTCTAGGCTTCCACCGCTGTGGCCTTGGTTCAATCCCTGGTCAGGGAACTGAGATCCCACAAGAAAAAAACAAAGAAAGAAAGACTGAAAGTTAATGAGCTAAGCATCCAACTTAACTAAGTTAATAAACAATAGAATAAATCAAAAAAAGCAGAAGGAAGGAAAGAATAGACACAAAAGCAAAACTTATTAAAATATAAAACAAAGATAAGTAAAGAAGACGACCAAAGCCAAGAACGTTGTCTTTGTTTAGTCACTAAGTCATGTTGGACTCTTTTGTGACCCCATGGACTGTAGCCTGCCAGGCTCCTCTGTCCATGGGATTCTCCCAGGCAAGAATACTGGAGTGGGTTGCCATTTCTTTCTCCAGGGGAACTGGAGTAGGTTGCCATTCCTTTCTCCAGGGGAACTTCCTGACCCAGCAATTGAACCCAGGTCTCTTGCATCTCATGCATTGGCAGGCAGATTCTTTACCACTGAGCCACAAGGGAAGCCCAAAGCCAAAAATAGCAGGAGTCTATGGCATTTGAGCCATGACTCATGCTTTTATCACAGCTTTACCACCCTCCCCAACTCTGCTTGCAGGCTCTCTACCCCAAACTCACTACTCTGGGCAGATGCAGCCAAGAGGATGGATGTTCTTTTTCTTGCAGTTTCCAGTCTGGGGTTATGATTTCACCCAGGGAAGGGCAGGCTGCTGGAATTTTTCATCTCTCCCAGCTCCATGTCCAAGCAGGTATGGCCAAGAAGACCTGGTCTCTTTTCCTCCAACCAGCTCCGACTCTAACCTGTGCAAGGCAGGCTGAGAATATCGAGGACCTGATTGCCCCCAACCTGGCTCACTCATAGGGTAGTGGTTCCACACCAGGAAAAGCAATCTGAGAAGAGCAGGGGCTTCATTGAGGGAAGGTGTCACTCATGGAGAAACAAGTTCCTATGCCCAGCTCCAGAGTTCTGTGGGGGGTTCTGTGCTGGGAAGGTAGGTCACCCATAAGGATAAAAAAAACTCCCAGTGCTGCTTGAAGAGATTGACTTTACATGTAACCAAAAGTGGATAATTCCATGCCTAAGGGCATTGTAAACAAAACAAAAAACATGGGAATTTGGGTAGAAAACAATTAAGAGGCTCATAGCTCCATGATACTATTAAAACAACAGAGCAGCCACATTAATAGAGGACCAGAGAAAAAGACAAGAAAGAAGAGACCTGATATCATTAAGCTGACCAAGATTTCATAACAATTGTTACAAGTATGCTCAAAGAACTGAAGGCGACTATGTTTATTTTTTTTTCTGTGTGTAAGGATGTTTATTAAAACATTTTGAGGCTAGCAATAATTTGAAGACAATCTAAGCTTTTGGTAGCAGAAATTATAACCCATCAACTATCCATTTTAAAAGTTACCTTGTTAGAACATTTAAAGATAGGAAAATTCTTAAAATACGATATTCAATCAGTCAGTCAGTTCCGTCGCTCAGTCATGTCTGACTCTGCGACAGCATGGACTACAGCACACAAGGCCTCCCTGTCCATCACCAACTCCCAGAGTTTACTCAAACTCATGTTAATTGAGTCAGTGATACCATCCAACCATCTCATCCTCTGTCGTCCCCTTCTCCTCCAGCTTCAATCTTTCCCGGCATCAGGGTCTTTTTAAATGAGTCAGTTCTTCGCCATCAGGTGGCCAAAGTATTGGAGCTTCAGCTTCAAGAACATCAGTCCTGCAATGAATATTTAGGACTGATTTCCTTTAGGATGGACTGGTTGGATCTCCTTGCAGTCCAGGGGACTCTCAAGAGTCTTCTCCAACACCACAGTGCAAAAGCATCAATTCTTCAGCGCTCAGCTTTCTTTATAGTCCAACTCTCACATCCATACATGACTACTGGAAAAACCATAGCTTTGACTAGATGGACCTTTGTTGGCAAAGTGATGTCTCTGCATTTTAATATGTTGTTTAGGTTGGTCACAACTTTTCTTCCAAGGAGCAAGTGTCTTTTAATGTCATGGCTGCAGTCACCATCTGCAGTGATTTTGGAGCCCCTAAAAATAAAGTCCGTCACTGTTTCCACTGTTTTCCCATCTATTTGGCTTGAAGTGATGGGGCCAGATGCCATGATCTTAGTTTTCTGAATGTTGATTTTTAAGCCATCTTTTTCACTCTTCTCTTTCACTTTCATCAAGAGGCTCTTTAGTTCTTCTTCACTTTCTTCCATAAGGGTGGTGTCATCTATACATCTGAGGTTATTGATATTTCTCCCAGCAATCTTGATTCCAAATTTCAGGGAGCAACACTGACTGGGTGCTTTTTGTCATCTTGCTTTGTCAGTAGCTGCTCCTCTGCCGCTGTCTGGGGAGAAAACAATTTTCCCTCTACCTTTACATGTTCTTGACTGAGAAACCCCTGCCACATCCAGTTGTACCTGTGGTCCAGCCCCATGATGGTTTTCTGTGACAGGCGGGCTGAGTGGAGCAGTCCTGTTGAACCATTGTGAGGGAAGGCTTGGTGCATGACCTTGAGGCTCCAGGTGCTGGGGACAGTGTACCACCCAATCTCCCAATTGATGGCATTTGTAGGAAGCCATTTTTAGGAAACTTGTCATGGTTTGGACACATTTTGTCCCAATGTCCTGCCCATCTATAGATTAGGCATTTGCCTCGTGTCTTGTCCTTTTAGGACTCGAGGTTTGCCATAGGCTTCCCTGGAGGGAAGCATCTGGGCATGCCTTGTCTCTATTCATTTCTCCCTTTCCTGGGCCTTGGCCTTCCTCTCCTGTTCTCTGTTATGAAAGATATTGGAGGCTCTGGACCATCTCATCTAAAGAGGCAGAAGGTCCTGCTGCTCAAGCTGTTGTAAATTTATCCTGATGGCTGATGCACATTGGGACAGGATTCGTCCTTTAAAATCACCTGTCCCTAATAAGAGTCTAAGTCCAGATTGGTAACTTTTAGAGCACCTCTTTTAGACTTTCCAGAAAGGCAATGGGGTTCTAGTTGGTCTCCTGAATTATTGCTGCTAAGATCAGGCACAATCCCACAACTAATAGGCCTCCTACTATTTCCAAGGGTGGACTTCCTTAGGGGTGTGTCTTCTGAAGCTTATCCCACCCAGTACTGTTGCAACTTGAGAGCCAGTTGTCCCCAGGCCAGGGTGCCAATCCCCAGGCAGACTAAGGCATGACAACCTCCTGGAGATCGAATCCCTGGGCAGGTCGAGGCATGTCAGCCTCCCAAAAATTGGGTCCCTGGGCAGGTGAGGCATGTCGGCCTCCTGGGATCCTTGGACTGGCAGATCCCTGGGCAGGTTGAGACATGACAACCTCCTGAAGACCAGATCCTTAGGCAGATCAAGGCAGATCGACCTCCTTGGACCCCTGGACTGGAGAATCCCTGAGCAGATTGACATGTTACAACCTCCCAGGGACCAGATCCCTAGGCAGGTCAAGGTAGATCAACCTTCTGGGACCCCCAGGCTGGAGTTGGGCATCCCCAAGTTCTCCAGCATGACTATTGCTGGGTAGGATTAATGGGTTGTAATCTTACCTAATTGCCAGTTTGTCCATCTCAGATGGGAATAGATCGAATTATGTAAAGCAATCCAAGCCTGTGCCCTGAGACTGGAAACCTCATGAAACAGCCATAAGCCTTATCCTCTTATTGCTCTGAGGGAATGTAAGTCATTGATTTCCTCCCCTAGTCCTCCATAAGACGACTATGTTTAATGAAGTAAAAGAAAGTGTGATGGCAATGTCTCAATACATTTTTGTTGTTGTTCAGTCACTAAGTTGTGTCCAACTCTTTGCAGCCCCATGGACTGCAGCACACCAGGCTTCCCTGTTCTTCACTATCTCCCAGAGTTTGCTCAAACTCATGTCCATTGAGTCAGTGATGCCATCCAACCATCTTATCCTCTGTTACCCCCTTATCCTCTTACACTCACTCTCTCCTAGCATCAGGGTCTTTTCCAGTCGGTCAGTTCATTGCATCAGGTGGCCAAAGTATTGGAGCTTCAGCTTCAGCATAAGTCCTTCCAATGAGTATTTAGGACTGATTTCCTTTTGATTTCCTTGCTGTCCAAGGGACTCTAAAGAGTCTTCTCCAGCATCAAAATTCAAAAGCATCAGTTCTTCAGTGCTCAGCCTTCTTTATGGTCCAACTCTCATATCTGTCCATGACTACTGGAAAAACCATGACTTTGACTATATGGACCTTTGTCAGCAAAGTAATGTTTCTGTTTTTTAATATACTGTCTAGGTTTGTCATAGTTTTTCTTCCAAGGAGCAAGTATCTTTAATTTCATGGCTGCAGTCACCATCTGCAGTGATTTTGGAGCCCCAAGAAAATAAAGTCTGTCATTGTTTCCATTGTTTCCCCAACTATTTGCCATGAAGGGATGGGACTGGATGCCATGATGTTCATTTTTTGAATGCTGAGTTTTAAGCCAGCTTTTTCACTCTCCTTTTTTACCTTCATCTAGAGGCTCTTTAGTTCCTCTTCACTTTCTGCCACAAGGGTTGTGTCATTTGCATAACTGAAGTTACTGATATTTCTCCCAGCAATCTTGATTATAGCTTGTGCTTCATCCAGCCCAGCATTTCACATGATGTGTGCTGCATATACATTAAATAAGCAGGGTGACAATATATAGCCTTAATGTATTCCTTTCTCAATTTTTAACCAGTCCATTGTTCCATGTCCAGTTCTAAGTGTTGCTTCTTGACCTGCATACAGGTTTCTCAGGAGGCATATAGATTATCAATAAAGAAATGGAATTATTAAAAAGGAACCAAATGTATATTCTGGAGTTGAAAAGTATAGTAAATGAAAAATTTGCTAGAGGGGGATCTAGATATGAGTTGTCAGAAGAAAGACTCAATCAACTTGATTGATTGTCAATAGTTATTATCAATCTGAAGAACAGAGAGAAAATGCAGCTGAAGAGAGTTACAGAGAAATATGGGATATAAATAAGTGTAACAACATATACATAATAAGAGCACTGGGAAGAAAGAGTATGAAAGGACAGGAAAAAATATTTACAAAATTGCTTAAAATTTCTCAAATTTCTTTCTTTTTTTGTTTTTTAGGGGGTGGGATTTTTTGGTGAAGGAAGGGGTACATCCTGTGCAGTTTATAGGAACTTAGTTCCCCAATCAGGGATTCAAACCCAAGCCCTGTCAATGAAAGCACTGAGTCCTAACCAGTGGACCACCAAAGAATTCCCAAAATTTCTCAAATTTGATTAAAAAAAAATTTACACACCTAAGAAAATTATTTCTAAGGAAATCAAAGAGATCACACCAAGGGTCATCATAGTAAAATATTGAAAGACAAATAGGAGAAAATCTTAAAAGCAGGAAGACAAAAAAAAGACACATCACATACAAGAGAATCCCCATAAGATTAATAGCTGACATCCAATAGGAAACAATGGTGTTAAGAAGGATGACCTAGTCAAACTACTGACAATTTATAAAAACAGTAAGAATCATATATCTAACAAAAATGAAGGTTAAAAAAAACAGAATTCAATGCTAGGATACCTTTCTTAAAAGAAATATTAAGTGAAGTTCTTCAGGCTGAAAGTAAGTGATGTCAGACAGTAATTTGAATCCATATGAAAAACAAGAAATGCTGGTGGAGGTAATTATGTGGGTAATTAGAAAAGACAGTTAATTGCATATTTCTTCCCCTTTCCCCTCTTGACTGATTTAAAAATCAATTACATAAAATAATATGAATATAATCGTATTGCTGGGAGTATAATATATAGAAATATAAAATATTTGACAATAATAGCACAAAGGAATGGGATGGGAAGAGAGCTGTATTGAAATAAGGAAATGACACTAGATGGGAATTCCAACTCACAGAAAGAAATGGAAAGAACAGTAAGAAGGTTAGTGAACAATATAAATATATATTTATTCTCCTTTTTCTCTCAGCATTATTTTATTTGTTTATTTTTATATTTTGGCCACACTATGTGGCATGTGGATGCTTTCTTGACCAGGGATCAAACCTGGGCATCCACAGTGAAAGTGCTGGATCCTAACTACTAAACCATCAGGGAACTCCTCTCACCCTTTTTAAAAGGCATAGAATTATATAAAGTAATAATTACAGCCATGTATTGTTAGATTTATTATATATATAAATATATGTGTATGACAATAGCATCAAAAAAAGAGGGAGGCAGTGAAGCTATATAAAATGTCTATATTTCACTAGAACTAAGTTAATATAAATCTGAAGTAGATTCTAATAAGATATGCATTATAAGCCCTAGAAAATCACAGTTAAAATAACTCAAAAATAATAATTTAAAAATCATGAAAGGAATTAAAATGTTACATGATATGGGAGAATGGCATTGAAACATGTTAATTATCATATGTGAAATCAATCACCAGCCCAGGTTTGATGCTCAGGGCTGATGCACCAGGATGACCCAGAGAGAGGGAATCAGGAGGGAGGAGGGAGGGGTTTCTGGAAGGGGAACATATGTATACCCATGGCAGATTCATGTCAATGTATGGCAAAACCAACACAATAAAGAAAATTTTAAAAAAACAAATAAATAAAATGTTATATGAGAAAATATCTACCTAATACAAAGAAAGATAAGCAAAAAAGATTTGTGACATATATAACAAATAAATAAAGCAGAAAACAAGATGACACTGTAAATCTAGGCATATTAATAACAATAACTGTGAATGAATTAAACAATCCAATCAAGATAGACAATTAAGCAATAATAGTTTGAGAATTCAATGCACACTTTCAATAATGGATAGAACTAAGCAGAAGATGAACAGAATAGAAGACTTGACCTAAACTAGACCTGACATACATCTATGGAACATTCCACTGGAAAACAAGAGGATTCTACTCAAGTGTACATGGAACAGTCTCCAGAACAGACCATAGGCTAGGCCATAGAGCATAGGAGTAAAATCATACAAAGTATGTTTTCTGACCACAATGGAAGCAAGTAGAAATTAATAACAGAAGGAAATTTGGGAAATTCACTAATATGTGGAAATTAAACAGCACATACCTAAAATGACCAATGGGTAATAGGAAAAGGGAAAATAGAAAATACTTTGAGATTAAGGAAAATGAAGAAACAACATACCAAACATACAAAATGAGATGTAGCTAAAGCACTTGTCAGAAGGAAATTTGTTGTTTATAGATACCTATGTTAAAAAGAAAGGTATCAACTCAATGCCCAACTTTCTATCTTACGATATCTGAGAAATTAAGAGCTAGCTAAATCCAAAGCAAGCATAAGGAAGGAAATAACAAAGATTAGAGAGGGAATAAATTAAATAGTAAATTGGAAAAATAGAAAATCAATTAAAATAAAACTTGTTCTTTGAAAATGTCAACAAAATCAACAAACTTTTAGCTAAGTAACTACGAAGAAAGAGACTAGACTCAATTAAAATTGGAAATGAAAGTGGAAGCATCACTACCAATCTTACAGAAATAAGAAGAATTATGCTTCAACTCAACAGCAAAAAAAAAAATTAAAAATGAGCAGAGGATCTGAACACTTTTTCAAAGAAGACATAAAGATGTCCAACAGGTACATGAAAAGGTGTTCAACATTACTAATCATCAGTTCAGTTCAGTCACTCAGTTGTGTCCGACTCTTTGTGACCTCATGAATAGCAGCATGCCGGGCCTCCCTGTCCATCACCAACTCCTGGAGTCTACCAAAACCCATGTCCATCGAGTTGGTGATGCCATATAGCCATCTCATCCTCTGTCGTCCCCTTCTCCTCCTGCCTCCAGTCCTTCCCAGCATTAGGCTCTTTTCCAATGAGTCAACTCTTCGCATGAGGTGGCCAAAGTACTAATCATCAGGAAAATGCAAATCAAATCCACAATGAGATATCATCTCACACGTATTAGAATGGCTACTATCAAAAAGACATGTGAGAGGGGACATATGTATACTTATGACTGATTCATGTTGATATATGGCAGAAACCTATACAATATTGTAAAGCAATTATCTTCCAATTAAAAATAAATAAATTTTTCAATTCTGGTTTCCTCGTGAAGTAAGCCAGAAGCAAAAACAACAATACAGTATATTAACACATATATATGGAATTTAGAAAGACAGTAATGAGAACCCAACATGGGAGACAACAAAAGGAACGCAGATGTATAGAATAGACTTGTGGACTTTGTGGATGAGGGTAAGGGTGGGATGATATGGGAGAAGGGCATTGAAGCATGTTAATTGTCATGTGTCTAATCAATCGCCAGCCCAGGATTGATGCTCGGGACTGGTGCAGCGAGATTTCCCGGGGGGGAGGGAGGAGGGAGGGGGGACCCGGAGGGGAAGCATATGTAAACCCATGGTGATATCATGACAATGTATGGCAAAAACAATAATAAAAAAAATAAATAAATTTTAAAAAAGACAACTGTTGGAAAACATGGAGAAAAAGGAATCCTTCCACACTGTTGGTTGGAAAGTAAATTGGTGCAGCCACTATGGGAACTGGTATGTAGATGCCTCAAGAAATTAAAAATAGAATTACTACTTGATCCAACAATTCCACTTCTAAGTATTTACCCAAAGAAAATGAAAACTAATTCAGAAAGCTATATGTACCCCTATGTCCACTGTGGCTCAGTGGTAAAGAATCTACCTGCCAATGTAGGAAGGAGATGTGAGTTCAATCCCTAGGTCAGAAAGATCCCCAGGAGAAGGCCATGGCAACCCACTTCAGTTTTCTTGCCTAGAGAATCCCATGGACAGAGGAGTCTGGGGGGCTGCAGTCCATGGGGTAGCAAAATGTCAGACACAACTGAGCACAGCACAGTACAGCACATGTCCACTGCAGCATTACTTACCATAGCCAAGATATGGAAACAACCTAAGTGTTCATGAATGAAGATGTGATATATGCATTCATCTATCAATATCCTTAGGGGATTCGTTCCAGGACACGCTGTGGGTACAAAAATTCACAGATGGTTAAATCCTTTATATAAAATAGCATGTTTGCATATAACCTAAGCACATCCTCCTGTATACTTTAAATCATTTCTAGTTTACTTGTAATACCTAATGCAGAGTAAATGCCATGTAAATGTTTTCAGCATGCAGCAAACTCAAGTCTTGCTTTTTGGAACTTTAAGGAATTTCTTATTCTAATATTTTTTGTCCATAGTTGGTTGACTCTGTGGATGTGGAAACCAGTGATACAGAGGGCTGACTGTATATACTATGAAATACTATTCCACCATAAGAAGTAGAAAGTCTTGCCATTTTGTGACACACTGGATGAACCTGGTGGGCATTATGTTAAATGAATAAGTCAGAGAAAGACAAATACCATATGATCTCATATGTGGAATCTTAAAAAAAAAAGCAAACAAAAAATTACCAAGCTCATATATACAGAAAACAGATCAGTGCTTGCCGGAGGAGGGGACTAGGGGCTTGGCATAGATGAACTAGGTGAAGAAAGTGAAGAGGTCAGTTTTAAGTCATGAGGATGTAAAGCATAACATGGTGACTAAAATTAATAAAATCATATTGCATATTTGAAAGTTGCTAAGAAAGTAGGTCTTAAAAGTCCTCACTGCAGGGAAAAATGCAACTATGTTTAAAAAATGATTATAACAGGAATACTATGAATATTTGTATGCCAGCAAGTTACATAACATAGATGAAATAGGAAAATTCCTAGAAAGGCACAAACTGCCAAAACTTAAGTTTCAAGATGAAAAAGAAAATCTGCATAGCCCTATATTGATTAAACAGATTGGATTAGTAATCAAAAACTTCCACCAAAGGGAGATCCAGGACCAGATGGCTTCATTGGTAAATTTTACCAAATGTTTGAAGAAGAATTGAAAGCAATCCTGACAAATTCTTCCAAAAAATAGAAAATAAGGGAACACTTCCTAACAACTATATGAAGTCATAGTTACTTCAGATTTCAAAACTAAACTAAACAAAACAGTGTGGTACTGACATAAGTGTAGAGATATGTGTGTGTATGTTAGTCACTCAGTCGTGTCTGACTTTGCAACCCCATGGACTGCAGCTGAGGTGGTTCAGTGGATAAAAAATCTACCTGCAATGTAGGAGATGCGGTTCAATCCCTGGGTCAGGTAGATCCCTTGAAGATGGGCATGGCAACCCACTCCAGAATCCCATGGACAGAAGAGCCAGGTGGGCTACAGTCCATAGGGTTGTAAAGAGTTGGACATGACTGAAGTGTAGAGATATAGATCAATGGAATAGAATTGAGAGTCCAAAAATAAACCCTCATATTTATGGTCAATTGATTATCTTTTTTTGGTCACTTGATTTTTGACAGAGGTGCCAAGACAATTCAGTAGGGGAAATAGTCTTTGCAGAAATGGTGCTGGGACAGCTGGTTGTCTACATGCAAAAGAATGAAATTGGGCTTCTGCCTCACTTCCCAGGTGACAATACTGGTAAAGAATCTGCCTGCCAGTGCAAGAGACACAAGAGATACGGGTTCGATCCCTGAGTCAGGAAGATCCCCTGGAGTAGGAAATGGCACCCCACTCCAGTATTCTTGCCTGGAGAATTCCATAGACAGAGGAACCTGGCAGACTACAGTCCATGGGATCGCAAAGAGTCGGACACAACTGAGTGACAAAGCACAGCACAGCATAGAGACAAATAGTAGATTAGTGGTTGCCTAAGGCACCATGAGGTGAGGGGATGGAGAATGACTGCTAATGACTGCTAATGAAACCATTCTTTTAGAGTGGATCAAATTTCTTATAAAATTATATTGTAATGAAGGTCACACCTTCATTACACACCCATGAATACACTAAAAGATGTTGAATTATATACTGTGAAATTAAATTATATGGTATGTAGATTGCATCTCGATAAGGCTGTTTCTTAAAGAAATAATGGTGACTTAAACTAGTGTGGTATCAATGTCAATTGTGTGAAGTAATAGGAATCTGTATATATTTTGAAGGTAGAGTAAGGAGGATTTTCTGACATATTGTGAGTGGCGTGAGAGAAAGCAGGGGCTCAAAGATTTTACTCTGAGCAGCTGGAATGATGGAATGAGCAACTGAGAGAAGAACGTCGGAAGCTCAGTTTTGGGTAGTAAGAGTTAAGTTTGGACAAGCTGAGTTGGAGATGTCAAGCAAGAGGAAGGAATGTTTCTATCATTCTTGTGTGTATGTGTATACACATACATACACATGCATAAACACATGAATGATAAATCCAGAGAACAAGTTGAACTCGCATTGCAAAATAGGGTATCAGCAGATGGATAGAATTTAAAACCTTGAGAATAGATGTGATCACCAAGGAAGTATGGATAGCTTGAGAAGAAAAGAAGTCTAAGGACGGGCCCCTGGGATAGTCCAACATTAAGATGTTGGGGAAATGAGGAAGAAACAGCAAAGAAGACTGACAGGAATTAACCATTGGGGTAAGAAGAAAACCAGCAGTGTGTGGTTTCCTGGAAGCCAAGTAAAGTGTTTTGAGGAGGAGGGAGTGACCAACTGTGTGATATGCTGCTGAGAAATCAAGTGAGATGAGAACTGAGATGAAACCATTGGACTTAGCAACTGTGCAGTCATGGGTAACCTTGCCAAGAGCAGTTTTGATGGAGCTAAGTGGAAAAGTCTGACTGGAATACATTTAAGAGAGAATATAAGAAGATAAGTCATTTCTATAAACCAACAACAAGAATCAAAAATGCAAATTTTAAAAAAGATACTGTAGCCATAAAAATATAAGATATCTATGAAGAAAATCTAACAAAAGATATTCCAAGATCCTTTATGGAGGAAGTCATAAAACTTTACTGAAATTTAGAGCCATGTTCTATACAGGTAGGGCTACTCAATATTGTAAAAATATATATACTTTTTCCCTTAATCAATCATAGTCAGTGTAATTCCAATCAAAATCTCAATAGGTTTTTTTCATGGAATGTGACAAGCTTATTCTACAATTTATATGGGAGTGCAAAGAAAAACCAAGGCATTCTTGAAGAACAACAAAGTAGAAAAACTAACTCTATCAGATATTAGGATTTATCATACAGCTGGTGTACTTAACAGTATAATACTGGAACAGAGGTTTGACAAGTAGGAACAGGATAAAAACTCAAAAATAGACTTATACTTGTTTGGAAATTTGATGTATGACAGGAAACATTGCAGATCAGTTGGGTAAAATGATTAATTCTGTAATAACTAATGTTTGGGAAATTGGTTAGTCATAAAGAAATAATAAAATGAGATTCCCATCTCACATCAAACACAAAAACCAATTCTGGATATACTAAATACTTTAAACTTTTAGAAGAAAACATGATTCAGAGGTTCTCATCTGGCAGTACACCTACCCAGGGAACATTTGTATGGGAGTGCTTAGAGTTGTTATAATGACAGGCATAGTGTTAAAGGCACTTGGTACCCAGGGTCCAAAGGTGCTAAAGTGTCTTGCAGTGTGAGACCCAGCCCCTCACAAAGAATGTGTCCTGCCCCAAATGCCAGTAACCTCTTGCTCACAAAGAAACACTAAGATAGAAGAATTTCTCTGTGATATTGGGTTCGGGGAGAATTTCTGTAAAGAAATACAAAAGCACCATCCATAAAGAGAGAGATCATTAAGTTCAATGACATTAAAATGAAATGCCTCTTTACACCAAAAAACCCATAATGTGAAAGAACAAGCCAAAAAGTGGGAAATATTTAGTGCTCATATAACTGAAAATATATTAGTATTTGAAATATACAAATCTCATATACCAATACATGAGAGAAAAAATGCGAGGCTTCCCTCATGGTCCAGTGGTTAAGAATCCACCTTTCAGTGCAGGGGATGCAGGTTCCGTCCTTGATGGGTCAAATAAGCCTGTGCACTCTAGAGCCTGCAGGCCGCAACTAGAGAGAAACCCATGAGCAGCAATTAAAGAGAAGCCCACACCCCAGTGAAAGATCCCAACACAAAGAAGATCCCACATGCCACAACTAAGGCCTGATGCAGTCAAATAAATAAGTTTTTTTTTAAAAAAAGAAAGAAAATCTGGGAGAAAAATGAGCAAAAGATATAAACAAGCCTCTCTTGGAAGAGGATATCTGGATGTCAAAAGACATGAAAAGATGCTCAACCTCATTAGTAATCAGGGAAATGCAAAATAAAACCATAAGGAATTAGCACATAGTAAATCAACTGTACTTTAGTAAAACACACACATGCACACAAGGAATGACCCAAAATATACAAAATTCCATTTTAATCCACCAGATTGAAAAAAATAATGTAAATTAAATAATCCTAAGTGTTAGTGAGGATGTGGAACACTGTAACACTTCTGGTGGGAGTGTGTATTAGATGACCAATTTGGAAAAAAATTTGGCATTATCTAACAAATTTGAACATGTTATGTACTTTACAACTAACTGATCCCACTTGTAGAAACAGACCTTAGAGAAACTTGGGCAAGTGTACCGTAAAGAGAGTTTATAGCAATGCCCAGAATAGTCAAAAAAATCCTAAAAACAATAGATATTCTTCAACAGTAGCGTGTTTCTCTCGTGGTAGACTTAACAGTGAAATGCTAGGCAACAATGAAAAGAAATAAAACACCACTACTAAAAACAAATTGCAAAAAATTTAGTGTGATACCAATATTTGCAGTTCAAAACCAAGCAAAACCAAGAAGCACGTTGCTTGAGGATACCTGTATATGTAGGAAGATGATGAAGAAATGCAAGGGAGTGACTTAAGTTCATGATCGTGGGTACCTCTGGGAGAAAGACAGAGTGGTGGGCTGCAGAGGAGCCTGCAGGAAGCCTCAGTGGTGCTGGTAATGTTCTGTTAAGGCAGATGGTGGGCTTACAGGTTTTGATTCTATTATAATGTTTCGTGACTTATACATTAAGTATATTTTAAGTAGAAATTACATACAAATATAATTTACATATTAAGCGTTTTGTATTAAACATACATATATCAATTGCATCATATCTTTAAATGAAGAATGGAGAAGGAGAATATTCTTCCCTTTCTTTCGAAACTCTCAGGCTAGGAGCTGCAGAAGAGAGGGAAAAAAGTCTTTTAAGCAGTTGCATCTATTCACAGCAGCAGTGTTGCCTTTGGAAGCACAGTGTTCTCTGGTCTCCTCATCCTATGGGTCTTGGAGCAAAAGGCAGGCTGTAAATGGCAGGATGGCCCTTCCCCAGCTAGGTCAGGAGTACAGGAATAAGCGCTTCCTCTCTCATGATCAAGACTGTGCTCAGTCACTAGGCCTGCCAACACTGTCATGGGAGAGCAATTGAAACAGCCAGGAGAAAAACACACAAACTTTGCCAAGACAGCTACATTTGGGGTGGGGGGCCGAGGGGGTGTGGTCTCTGCTGGTGGGAGTGGGAGAGTAGATGGGAAACATGGAGCAGGTAAAGAGAGGCCAGGCTGCTTCAATGGCTTGTGTGACCCTGGTCAATTCACTTCCCTTCTCTAGGCTCCAATTCCTCCCTGGTCTTCTTTGAGGTATAACTGGAACATACTTTATATTGTTGCTTCCAGCCCAAACACTCAAGAATTCCAATTCAAAGACCACTTGAGGGGAAACTGTTTGCACATTTACACTCCTAGTCTCCAGATTGGTGAATAGTTAAGCTCCTCGCTATTGATCAGAGCTGCTGACAGTAGTGCTGAGTTGGCTCTCTGATAGTGTGGAAAAACAAACCCACGTGCAGCTACAAATAAGTAAGAAACTCCCATTTACACAATTAGCCTTTAGGATATAAATAGAAGTAGAAGCAAAACTGTCCCCAAGCCTGTGCAAGCCTGTTCTCCCTTCTTCAGACTGCCTTTGACAAGAGGTTTGTGTCTCTTCATTCAGTCTTCCTTTGGCAGTTCTTCCCCATGTGCATGCTTTGAGGGGGGAAGAAACTCCCCTGTTTGTCTTGGTCAAGTTTTCCCCACATAACCTCCCTTGTCTCTACATTCTTCCTCTCTTTATACCAACCACCGTCTCTACTAGAAGAGACTTGTATGAGCAAAATGAGCTTTGTCATTTGGGGGATGGACTAAGGGTTAAATTAAAGAGACAGCTGTCTATACAACTGGCTAGAATGAGGGGAGGGCTCCTCTGCATTTGTGCCAGCTGCTTCTTACTTTTATTCCTTCCTGCTGTTTGTTTCCTTTCCACCCCTCTGGCCAAGGGTGCTGAGCTGCAAGCCTCTCTGAACTACTGGGAAGTTTCAAGTAGTAAGCTGGGGCTAAGGTCACCTAACTTCCTCCTGTCACAACTTCCTCTGGACAAAAGATGTCTAGGTCTCAAATTTGGAACTGGAAAGGAAATCGAAAATGCAAAGCAACTTTTCCATCCCTTGTAGATAATCACCCTCTCCTTTGAAATCTTCTAGGCTTGTTTAAAACCATCTTCTGCTCTTAGCGCTTTTTTTTCTTTCCCTTGAACTGTAGTTTGTTTTGTTTTGTTTTGTTTTTCTTAGCAGCACTTTTGAGGAACTGTTTTCTAAAGGAGAGACTATGTGTTACTCTGGGTGAGTCACTGTTCTTTAGTCAATGCTGGTGAGAATCTCAAAGAGTAACAAAGATCGCCAAGGGTGGCTGCAGTCCAGTACCCAAATGCTCACATAATTTGCCCCCCTTTCCATTTTAGGGTGAAAATAATCACAGACAAGAAGGGGAAGGGATTCATGTGAATAAATAAGATACTGTTTTACAGCCAAGGCAGCATTCAGATTCTCAGCTGGCAGAGGAATTCTTGAGGCTGATCTGTAGTGAAAGCATGAGCAAACTGCTAAATGGAATGCAAAGAGAACCCTGGGCTTAATCTCCGTTCCAGTCAGTCTACAGAGGAGTCTCAGAGCAGTACTATTCCTGGAAGGCAAAGTGCTTACCCACACACAGCCCCACCCCCAGCATGAGAAATCCAGGACCTCCAGGACTGTGCCAGCACCCTGGCTCTGATTTCTGCAGTCCAGTTGCTTTGGTGAAATAAGAATGTACACTGCCTGTCCATGAAAGGACCACTCTGAAAGCAATTTATAAACTGTAAAGTACCAGGGGATGTCAGGTGGCCCTGTCACTCACCCATTTCTGTTGTATACTGCACTCCTTCAGTTGTCTTTTCTCATTATTGGATGAAAACCACAGAATTTTGTGGTGAGAGGTCAGGCCCTGCATATAATCAATCATGCACAAGTCCCTAGGCATAGAAGCATAAATCAGTCTTAATTCTGGATTTCCCAGTCTACACATGGAGAGCATTTGCTAGCCAACAGTCTTACAAAGACATCATAGAATGGTCAAGGAATGACCCTAAGAAAGCTTTTGGTGGGAGTTGAAACTCTCAATTTCAACTGCTGTTATCACTCCTGCATTGAAGTAAAAGCCTTGGTGTTCACATAGCCTTTGATTCTGATGTCAAATATCTGATGACTTCTCACAACTTTGCTGTGAGGTGGGGAGAAGGCAGTCATCCTGTGGTCACTATCTCCAGTGGGAGGCTGTGCCCACAGTGACCGGATGGTAAGATCAAAGAGCTAAGGCCCATCTTCTTCACGAGTCGGGCCCTTCTTGAGCCATATTAAAGACTTCCATCTCTGGCTAGCACCTCACCAGGCTCTACATTTAGTAAGCAAAGGAACTTTAAATTTGTTATAAAATTAAATTTATAAAACAAGAACTTCATCATTCCATTCACTCATCTGCCCATTGTTTATTTTGAGTGTGTACTTAACTGCACTTTCCAGAACAGAATAATCCCTATGTAGAGACAAAGATGGATGTAATACCAGGGTGGGGGGAGGGAGGGAACATTGCATTCCTTTCCTCCCCATCCTCCTTTTCCCAGAGCCCATCCAGCTGACAGGTGCCAGAAGGGAAGAAATGTTAGCAAATGTTAGTTTCCAGCCCCAAAGAAGCTGTCACAAAAGGGAGACAGAACAAGGCAGCTCATAAAATCCTTCAACTGAGGGATGTAGCGAGACCTATCTAATTACACAAGATTAGAAACGGTTTAACTTGTTGAGAATGTGCTACATGTGAAATGAAATAAAATGACACCTCTGGCACCCTGTAATGATACTGTGTTGGGAGGAAAGCACACAGGGTCTGTTCACGCTATATCAGTAACACCAGTTTTTCTCATCCAACATTTTCAACACATCTGGTTTTAATATGGTGGTCTAAGTGAAGTAAGTTAACTTTTCACCCACTGTTCTGGCACTCCTTTTCTTTCTTCACTGTACACTTCCATTTGTGTTGGCATTGTCCATCTCTCACCCATCCCTCCCCAAGCTAACAGAAGTGGAAGAGGATTATGTGGAGAAATTTGGGTTATCTATGGGCTCTTGATTATTTTCCTGTTCAAATAATGCTAACAATGATTTGAAAGCAAGATTTGTCTTTGTTCTAGCTAAATACAACAGAGTTTAGCTTTGACCTTCTACCTAATACTTTCAAGTACCAATGCTATATAAGAACACCTTAGCACCCTGTAATGATACTGTGTTGGGAAGAAAGCACACAGGGTCTGTTCAC
>ML660663.1:624479-641355 GCA_007570785.1 Antilocapra americana | reverse complement strand
TGAGTCACAAAACAGCCTGGTTTTCAAAAATTAGGGAAAAGTGATCTCAATTACATTTTTTTTTGGTTGCACCATGTAGCATGCAGAACCTTAGTTCCCAAACCAGGGATAGAATTCATGCCCCCTGCAGTGGAAGTGTGGAGTCCTAACCACTGTACTGCTGAGGAAGTCCCCTCAGTTACTCTTAACTAGAATGCTCAGAAAATCTAGAGTTGGCCTAACTGGTTTCTAGCTAACACAGAAGTAATTGACCATTTTGTGCCTTTGTTGGAAAAAAAATTTTATGGTTATATACTGAGGGTCTACAAGATAGGTATATTTGCCATGAAAGTAGAATTTGCAGACTGTAGAATGAGTTTCCTTCTACACATCCCTCGTCAGAACAGAATAAGGGTTTTACTCTCCAACAACCAGAGAAAACTAGTAAGATTTTGTAAATGGCTATGATTAAAGCCAAAGTTTAGAATTTCTGTGCTTTGATACAAAAAATGTTAATAATGTTGACTCAGTTTTTCTGGAGTTTTTATCTTCAGATTAGTGCTTCACAGGACTTTAAGCTGACAAGGATTGTCTACTGTGATTCAGTTCAGTCACTCAGTCATGTCCAACATTTTGCGACCCCATGAACTGCAGCACGCCAGGCCTCCCTGTCCATCACCAACTCTCAGAGCCTACCCAAACTCATGTCCATTGAGTCGGTGATGCCACCCAACCATCTCATCCTCTGTCGTCCCCTTCTCCTCATGCTTTCAATCTTTCCCAGCTTCAGGGTCTTTCAAACGAATCAGTTCTTCACATCAGGTGGCCAAAGTACTGGAGTTTCAGCTTCAACATCAGTCCTTCCAATGAATGTCCTTTAGGATGGACTGGCTGGATCTCCTTGTAGTTCAAGGGACTCTCAAGAGTCTTCTCCAACCCCACAGTTCAAAAGCATCAATTCTTCAGTGCTCAGCCTCCTTTATAGTCCAACTCTCACATCCATACAAGACTACTGGAAAAACCATAGCCTTGACTAGACGGACCTTTGTTGGCAAAGTAATGTCTCTGCTTTTTAATATGCTGTCTAGGTTGGTCATAACTTTTCTTCCAAGGAGTAAGTGTCCTTTAATTTCATGGCTACAATCACCATCTGCAGTGATTTTGGAGCCCAGAAAAATAAAGTCAGCCACTGTTGCCATTGTTTCCCCATCTATTTGCCATGAAGTGATGGGACCAGATGCCAAGATCTTAGTTTTCTGAATGTTGAGCTTTAAGCCAACTTTTTCACCCTCCTCTTTCACTTTCATCAAGAGGCTCTTTAGTTCTTCTTTGCTTTCTGCCATATGGGTGGTGTCATCTGCATATCTGAGGTTATTGATATTTCTCCCGGCAATCTTGATTCCAGCTATGCTTCCTCCAGCCCAGCGTTTCTCATGATGTACTCTGCATATAAGTTAAATAAGCAGGGTGACAACTACTGTGATTATAAGGTACAATTTAAGTTGTGTGGGATCTTCACTCTTTAGGACCTTTTCCTGTGTTCTAAATTCTCAGTGGACCACAGATTGTAGTTAGAAAGAGATGGGCATGAATAATATACAGGTCTTCTAAAAGGTGCAAAGTCTTTCAGGTGTCTTCTGATGTATTTTTCCTCTCTCTGAAAGCAATCTAGCAGGGAACTTCTGTAGCAAATGCCTTAACCCCAAGAAATAACTAATAATGGACCATTTCATGCTCTCTGGCAAGCCAGTGAGGGTGATGGTTTGGGGCACATGCACCATTCAGTGCCTGGAACATCGCAAGGATGTCTGTCTGTGTAGTGCTGGTGCCTGCTCTGTGGTGCCATAAAGGAGCTAGCAAGAATTGTTGTCTATAGCCTTGACCTAAGAGAAGCACCATTTTTGCTCCTTTCAACATCAGCAAGCCTTCATTAAGCACATACTATGTGCAAAGCCTGTTATGTTTCTGTAACACTCCGTAATGTATTACCAGATTTATTTTTCAAAGTGGTCAGGGAATTTCATCAGTCATTAACTGACTACTTCTATATGCAGGTGTTGTACTGGGGATACCAAAATGAATCAAAGGTGTTCCCTGACTTACCGAGTTCCTGATACAGTGTGAAAAAGAAAAAATTACAATGGAGTGTGAGAGCTTTATGAGTGTACAGAAAGGAATGATTAATTCTCTCACAGGGCATCAGAAGGGCTCACAAAGGAGATGATATTTGAGCTATATCCTGAAGGATGGGTAGGATTTCACCAAGCAGACAGAAGACGGGGGAAGAGAATTCCAAGCAGAGGGAACAGCCTGTGCAAAAGCTCATTAAAGCATGTTGGGCAGTTCTTTTATCATCAATTGAAAAGACAAGTATAAGTTATACAAATGTTGAGTTTGGATTTTTTTTCTCATGATTATATCACCATTTTTAAATACAGGACATGATATTTTAAGGTGATGACAATTGCCTTATGATAAGAAAACACCTGATAGGTTAGAAGGTTCTCGTTAAGCTGTGATACTTATCTAGTATCTTGCACATATCAGGCCCTCAATAAATGCTTGCTGAATGATGAGTCCTGTGTCTCTTTCTATTTATAAATTACTACTTGATCAGGGATCAGCTTACAGAGCAAACTTCCTGCCTGTGACTTAGAAATGGATGTTCATAGTTATGCTATCACCCCAGCTTCCTCTACTCTTGAGATGTCTCTGCCACTGAACCCTAATTGTGTTGATGAGTGGCAAGGAAAACTGTCCTTGTTTTGAATCCTCAGATTTCTACTTGGAGGCCTCTATATAATTGAAATCCCCTCAAAATGCCATTTTAATAGGACAGTGCTCATGTTGATAACAATAGGGGACTGCTATCCTACAAAGGGTAGTGATACTAGCTAATATGGATAGTTACTCCTCACATTTTAAATTTTATAGTAGAACCTAATTGTGATTGATCATTTTTGGCAATAATAAAGATGTGACTTATCTACACTGAGCAGCCTTGACAGCATAACATGATACTGTCTATTCTTTTTTGGTTAAGAAAGAGAAGATAAATTATTATTATTTTTATAAATTATGCAATAAGCTTTAGGATAATAAATTTTTGCCTTGAAAATCACCAGGGAATAGATGACAGAAAATGTAGTGAGACATAAACCATTTGCAAATTATATGCAAGTACACTTGTAATCCTTTATTGGGTGTCTGGATCCAGTCTTCAGGAAAATTCTCACTAAGAAATCTTGTCTCATTGTGAATCTAAAATGTCTCAGAAAAATACTTCTTCAATTCCGAGCCTTAGCAGTCATGTGACTATTTCTTTCAGGCTTAATCTCTATAGCTACATCTTTCTAGAAGTCACAATATCAGGCCATAGGATGTACTTTCTTTCAGCCCCTCCACTGCACTGAGTAAATGCTTTCCACAAATAGTTATTGAGTGCCTCCTACAGCCAGGCTGAGTGCTGGGTTCTAAGAATACAGAAGTAAATAAAATAGCTACATCCTTGCCCCCATGGCGCCCTAAGCCTAGTGAAATGGCTTGTATTCTCTTTTGAGTCGTAGTCCTTTTGAAAATCTGATTCCAACTGGATTTACTACATTACTTAAATATTAGGGTGGCAGCTTCCTGTTTCCCCAGAGGAAAGCAAAAACTTTTGTCACTGGTGAATGGAGTCTTGTGAAATCCAGTGTAGAAGGGTATTTTTTCTAGATGTTAACCTTTATCCTCTTTTGGAGCCTGTGGGCTTTTAAGAATGTGGGCTTTTAAGCCAGTTTGAGATTCTGATCCTCTAACTAGCAGTGGGACCTTGGGTAACTTACCCAGTCTCTCAGAAGCTCAGTTTCCTCATATGTACATGCAGTTTGGTTGTGAAGACTGAATGAGTCTGTGGGTATGAAACACCTCACACAAGATCAATGTTCCAATCTGCATTAGTGAGAAAACTAGATTTTGAACCCAAGTTTTTCTGACTCAAAAATCTAGTCTCTCCACTTTCTTACAAAGGATCTGAAAATACTGGCTTATATATAAGTTTCACCAAAACTCCATAAAGGAGGGAAGAAACACCACAGCTAAAGAAACAAATGGATAGAAAGGAAGAAACATGCTAATTTGTTTAAAGACACTTAGGACATCTGTGACAAAGTTGACACCAACCCCAGAATCCAACTATGAACACTCTGCATGTCTCCCTGTTCAGCTGTATTCTTGTATAAGCATTTTTGGACTACTAGTGTGTTGCCCAACTTGGTTGTAGCTGCTTTTGGTGATTTAAAAACCATGATCTATGACTTGTAGGAACTTATAGCCCAGAGGGGAGGCAGAAGCTATATCTGACAAAAACATTAGAGAAAAATTGCATAAGGTAGCATATAAATAAGAACCAGTACCAGTGTATCAGTCAGCTTGGGCTGCCATAACAAAACATCATAGACTGGGTAGCTTAAACAACAGAACTTTATCTTCTCACAGTATGGAGGCTAGAAGTCCAAGATCAAGATGCCAGCATGGTTGACTTCTGATGAGGGTCCCCTTCTTGTTTCATAGGTGGCTTCTGTCTCTCTGTGTCCTCACATGGGAGTGAGAGAGAGCAAGCTCTCTGGTGTCTCTTATAAGGGCACTAATCCCATCATGAAGCCTCCATCTTCATGACCTCACATAAACCCAATTGTCTGCCAAAGACCCCCATCTCCGAGTACAGTCACACAAGGAGTTTAGAACTTTAACATGTGAATTTGCGAGAGACGCAGTTCAGTCTATAGTACTAAGTAAGGATTGTGACCATGAGGGCATGACTTCTCTTTGTTTAATTAAAATTTTTACTAACACTGCTAACATTTTAAAATGTTAATACACAGTGTAGGCATTAAGGTTTTTTAAAAAAGAAAAACAAGATGTATTCCAGTCACTATAGTGTCTCTGCTATGGTTTACACCTCTATTAACTCCTGCCTGGACCATTGCAATAGTCTCATTCACTCATTCATTCATTCAGCAAGTAGCATGCTCACTCAGTGCTACACACTTGGGAATTCAGTGCTTTAGAAATTTAGCATGAATCCTGCCCACAGGTGCTTACATTTCAGCCAGAGGGACAACATTTAAAACACACTTACCAAGTTAATTATTTAAATCTAACTGAGATAAGTGCTACCAAATAGAAATACAGGAAGTTGAGAGCATATGACATGAAAAAGTGCTCTAATCTGGGGAAGTATCTGATTAACTGCAATAAGATTAAAGCTGAGCTCTGAAGACCATGTGGAGGCAACTAGGCAAGATCCTTGAAGAAACACTTTCTTGGCAGAAAAAGCACCCTGTGAGCAGGCTGTTGGAGAGAATAGAGCAGTGCTTCTGTGAATAAATGAATGAGAGACAGTAAGGCCAGAGCTGGGAAGTCCAAGGATAGAAGATGAGGTTGGATAATAGTCATGGGACTGGTTATTATAGGACCTTGTAGGCAATAGCAAAGACTTAAGACTTCTGAGCACCAAGTAATGGGCAGCTACTGAAGTGCTTTAAGCAAGGGGAAACCAAGATGTGCACATGTGTATATTAGTCTGTTCTGGCTGCTACAGCAAAATTCCACAGTCTGGATACCTTAAACAATGGAAACTTATTTCCTCACAGTTCTCGAGGCTAGTTGTCTCCAATCAAAGTCCAGCAGGGTCAGTTCCAGAAAGAGCTTTCTTCTTCGCTTGAAGGTAGCCACTTTCTTGTTGTGTCCTTACATGGCCTTTCCTTGGTATATACACAAAGAGGGAAAAGGAAAAGGGAGAAGAAGAAAGAAAGAGAGGAAAATAGAGGGGGACTGCAGGAGGGAGAGAAAGGGGATTAAGTGAGCTCTGATGTCACTTCTTATGAGGGCACTAATCTTATGGGATCAGGGCCCTACCCCTATGACCTTACTTTCTGTTTTCTACATATAGTCACATTGAGAGTTAGGGAAACAATATATGTTGAATTTAGTCCATAGCAGTTGTGTGTGTGTGTGTGTGTGTGTGTGTTTAATCACTCTGACATTTGTGTAAACAACAGATTAGAGAGGCACACCAGTCGAACTAGAGAAACCAGTTAAGAGGCTGTTGCAAATGCATTTTGGAAGTAGAACCAACAAAGATTGTTGCTGGATTACATGTAGGGGTGAAAGAGAGAGAAGTGTCATGGAGGACCTCAGGATTCTTTCTTGGACAACTTAGTGAATAGCTGATAAAAGGAACACTGAAGGAGGAGGTGTGGCTTGGGGACTGGGGCATCAGCGCAGCTCAGCTGGTTTCCCTCCCTTCAGTTTTTCCATCTAGAATCCATCTTTCATATCCATTATTTTTGAGCAATGCAACTTTAATCATGTTATCCCCCTGCTTCAAATATATATGTGTGTGCGTGCACACACACACCTTCCCAGAGCTTACAGATCCAAATTCCTAGCAGAGTACACAGAACCCTTCTAGATTGGACCCTAGTCTATATTTCCTGCTGCCCTGAACCATGGTTCCAGCCAAGTGTTTGACCAAGATATTCCTGTACCATGAATATCCCTCCCCCACATGACTGCCTGATGAAATCCTACTCTTTCTTCAAGCTCCAACTCCCATGTTTTTTGTAAAGTCTTCCCTGGCCATCCCTCCCCTCCATAGTCAATCACTTCTTTCTCTGGGATCCTATAGCCCCTGATTCATACTGACAGACTCTGACTTACGATGGTTCAACTTACAATTTTTTAACTTTATGATGGTGTGAAAGTGATACACAATCAGTAGAAACAGACTTCAAATTTTGAATTTTTATCTTTTCCCAGGCTAGCAACTTGTGGTACAATAGTCTCTGGTGATGCTGGGCAATGGCAGCAAGCCATAGCTCCTAGTCAGCCACATGATCACAAGAGTATATAACTGATGCACTTATAAACCATTCTATACCCATACACCATTCTGTTTCTCAGCACAGTATTTAATAAATTACATGAGATATTTGACACTTTGTTATAAAATATACTTTGTGTTATTTTGCCCAATGTAGACTAATGTAAGTGATCTGAGCATGGTTAAGGTAGGTGAAGCTAAGCTATAATGTTCAGTAGGTTAGGTGTATTAAATGCATTTTTGACTTAAAGTGTTTTCACCTTGAAATGGATTTATCAGGATGTAACTGCATCATAAGTTGAGGAAGACCTGTAGTTGTCTGAGACCTTATCATATTGCATTGTTGTTCAGTTGCTAAGCCATGTCCAACTATTTGCAACCCCATGAACTGCAGCACACCAGGCTTCCCTGTCCTTCACTATCTCCTGGAGTTTCCTCAAACTATCATATTGCATTAGAATTCATTTGCTCACCTGTTTTCCCTTAAATAAATTAAGTACAAGGGCAGAAACTGTGTCTGGAGCTTCTTTCCATCCCAAATTCCTATAACAGTGCCTAGTAGATACCCAGATATAACGATGATAATAGTAACAGCAAACACTCATAGAGTGATTACTATGTGCCCAGAGCTGTCCTAAGTGTTTTAGATGCATTCACACATCTGTACCTTCAACAATTTTTTATTAGTCCCATTTCACAGATGGCTTGCCCAAGTTGCAGAACGAATTAAGTGGCAGATCCAGGACTCAGACCCAGGCAGGCTGGCTCTGGAGTCTAAGCTCTTCCCCACTGCATTGCACAGCCTCCCAGTGTTTTGGGTTTTCACTGCTGGTCTTCAGACTTTCTTTCCAGAAGGTCAGTCTTCATCTCTTCCCACTCCACTGTTTCCCAATTGGTTATTTACTTGGAGCCTGGGAGCTGCTTCGATGATAACATCAGGGAGCACAGAAATTTCTCTACTAAAACCAGAGGCTACAACAGGCAGAGAGCTACAGAAACTTCCCCTTCCCCATCCACCCTTCCCCTTTTTCCTATTACCCCCCTCTTTAAGCACCAGATGCTTGCTTTCTTCTGCCTTAGGAAGAAGCCAAAGGGTTTTCCTCTTTCTTCCCAGTCTCATTTTTCTAACCTACTTAACTGCTGGCTCCTCCCTGCCCAACCTTTTGTAGTCTAGGAACTAGGCTTAGCTAACTCCTGCAAACTCCAGTTCACACATAGGCTCAAATTGAATGTGTGCCCTGTAATGCCCCCAGCTGGCCTATTTCATTTTGCTCTGCCCAATATTTTGTTTCATTTAGTTTGGGTTTTGAAGCCAAGTCGAATTTTCGGTTTTGATTCCCTCAAGAGAAAGAGGTCCCTGTCTTTTATTATGAGCTAGTGCTAGAGTGGAGCCTTCACCAGCACCCCCAGATGAGCTAGCACATACAAACCGAAGGTGGCAGGTAGAGTGACAACAGCACAGTTGTGTTTATCCCCCCACTTTGCATTCTTTCAGCATTTAGGAACTGGATTTTGTGCGCTTTTTTTTCCTTAAGATTTTGAGAATGCTTAGAAAGGTAAAGCTATAATAGGGTAAAAGTATGGTTCCTGAAGCCAGATACTCCCACCATTTACTAACTGTGTGACCTAAGAAAGTTGTTTAACCTCGCTGTGCCTCAATTTCCTTATCTATAAAAATGGAGCTAATATAGTACCTACTTAATAGGGTGTTTGTAAGGATATAATAAACTAACCCATGTGAAACACTTAGAACTATACCTAGTATATAGTAAGGGTTCAGTAAACATTAGCTAATATCATGTTTAAATATGATAAATTATTTTTAAATACGATATGATAACAGAAGAATATAACAAATTCGTATATTCCCACCATTCAGAATTGAAACTAGTTGAGATTTTGTCTTAGTTGTATGCCTTTTCTTAAAAATAATTATAGATAAGTTGAATATTCTGTGACACTCATCCCCAGTCCTATTCTTCTCCTGACTCCCCAAAGGCATCCATCATCATGAATATGATGTGTATCTTTCCAGTCCATTTTCACAATAATCAGAAATAAGATATGGTATCAGGGGAATGGGGTGGTGGTGAGTGGTATGTTTGGGATTTTTTACGCAAATGATATCATAACGTGCATATCACTTTGCAACCTGCTTTTTTCATTCAATGTTGTTTTGAGATCTATTCACATAGATCTAGTTGAGTCCATTTAACTGCTCTATAGTATCTCATTGTATGGTTATTCTGTTTTACTTATTCAGTCACATCTGAATAGACATTTGGATCAGTCCCGATTTTTTGCCACTGAATTCTGTCAATTGCAGTAAACATTCTTACACTTGTCTCCTTGGGCACAAGAGCAAGTTTCTTTAGAGCACAGAGCTGCAAATGGAATTGCTGGGTCATAGGATCTATCAGTTTTGAATTTTTCTAAACTCTGCAGACTGGCAGAGGCAATAGAGTACAGTGAGTAAGAGCAAGACCTGGGGTCTGAGTAGGCTCTATTACTTGCTAAACTGTGTGACTGTGAATAATTCTTTGTGCCTCAGTTTCCCTATCTGTAAAATAAGGAGAATAGTACATACCTCATAGAGTTGTCATGTGTGTTAAATTTAAGGTGCTTTAGTGACTAAAACAAGGTAAGCTAGTATTCTTTTTTACTATTTTTATCACATATTTTCTCCTCAAATATGAGAGTAGATCTTTTGTAAATTATAGATATGTGAATAAAAACAAAATACTAGAAGGACATTCATTAAAATGATAACTGATGTTAGAAATATGTGATTTTTTTCTTTGTGCTTTTTTGTATTTTCCAAGTTTTCTACAAATGAAAAGTTGTACCTTTGAGATTAGAAAACAAATCACAGTAAATGCAATTTTTAGTGAAAATAAAGGAATTGACATTTTAAAAAAGTAGAAGAAATTTCTCTTCTGGTGAGCAGGGGTACTACAAGACTAGTGAAAGAGGCCTCAAGGAGTAGCTTTGTAAATGTTTAGAAACAATCTAAATGCTAATCAGTAGAGGCTTGGTCATTGTGAAATGATCTCCAAAATAATATGGTTACATAAAAAGGACAAGTTCAGGCTAATGTATAAAGTATGCTACCATGTGTGTGCATGTGTGTGTGTGTGTTAGTTGCTTAGTTGTGTCCTACTCTTTGCAACCCCATAGACTGCCACCATACTGTGTTAAAATTATATTTTTATGCTCACATATGCAGTCTATCTTTTGAAAGCATCACAAGAACACTGGTAAGGTAACTGGGTGTCTAAGACATGGCAGAGACTTGTTCTTTTAGTAAATACCTTTTCCTACCTTTGGAATTTTATACCATATGCATCTATCACGTACTCAGATTTCTTAAATAAAAACTTTAAATAGTTTATTCTTGAATTTAATGGGATTTTCATAGTTATTGTCAATATCTCCTCAGCTGCCTTTAATCTAGCTTCCAAAGTTAAGGGGAAGAGGCTAGATCAGAGCCCTGACTTGCCCTGGCATCTAGTTTTAGAGTCTGTACTCATACCAGCTATGCTGCTGCCCTACTCCCAATATAAACATGGTCCCGTTATCCAGGCACCAAAAAGTGGAAAGTGGTTCTTGGAGAGCATAACAGACTGGGTAGAGGAGTGGGTGCATGTGCATGTGCAAGTATAAACAATTATGCCAAAAATGTAAGGTAGCTAGAGGCCAGACTCTGAAGCTAGTGTTTTATGAATCATGCTAAGGTGCTTAGACCTTCCTCTCATAGATGTGGTGACACTTAAGAATTTACAGTAAGGGAGTAGTAACAAGATCCAATATTTTAGAGTTTACATGTGTTGCTGTACAAAGAATTATTTTGAGAGACAGGAAGAGCAGCTGAAATGCTAAAAGATGATGAAGGCCTGAATTAAAAGTATAACCTAGGGGAGAATAGATATAGTACAATATACGGCTGAGTCCCTTTGCTGTCCATCTGAAACTATCACATTGTTAATCGGCTATACTCTAATACAAAATAAAAATTTTTGATAAGGACCTGTGATTTATCCCTACATGTGTATCCCACAGCACATAATGGATAACATTCCATAAAAATGTGGATTTTTTTTTAAGTGTGAGGTAAGATTTGAACTCTGGCCTGCCTGACTCCAAAGATCAACTATTATTTCTCCATATGACACACTGCTTAAAGAAATGAACAACTGAGTTTTGTTCATTTTCAGCTTTCCCCACACTAACACCAGAAGTATTACCAGAAGATAATACGCCTTCACTTATCTTGAAACAAAAAGAAAAAGGCCCCCTCTTCAGAAATTCTATGGATTCACAAAAACAATTCCTTTTAGAGGAGGAGACCTTGAAATACATGCTGTCACCTTTCTGATTTGTCTATTTTCATTAATTACTCTTGCTTACAACCTCTTGGGAAAATAGGAAGTTTGCATCCTTCCTTGTTCTTTAAATATATTTTTCTTTACTATTAGTATAAATTGCCCAGAAAAACTTATACTTCAGATATTGATACTTTTAGAGAAGGATATCATCCATGAATTTCCAATTTTAAAAAAAGTGGAATAATTTTGCGATTAACATATTTTAATATGTTAATATTATAATTTACATATTTTAATTTTTGATGATTCAATAGACAGTTCATGAATCCAGAGTGTCTCAGGGTCAGTGCTAAAAACATCATTATCAGTAATTCCCTTGTGGTCTAGCAGTTAGGACTTTCACTGCTACGGACCCAGTTTCAATCCCTGGTCAGGGAACAAAAACCCCACAAGCCTCAAAGCACAGCCAGAAACAGTAACAACAACAAAAGCATTATTATCATGAGCTCCTAATAGACGGGGCAGGGTTTACTCATGCTGTATCTATCCTGAGTGCCTAGTACATAGCAGACCTTCATTGAATGAATGGATGGGTGGATGGAGGAGAGATGGTAGAGAACTGTAGCAGTAGAGTAGATAGATTCTTCTGAGACTGTAGCTTTCCTTGTGCCATCTTGCATGTCTGGCTTTTGCTTCTTTCTCCTATAAGTAGATTATGGAATAGCAAGGCTAAGAAGATTGGTCCATAGGAGCTTGGGGGATGGAAGAGGGAAGAAATCATTTAATGACCCTTAATTTTTTTTAAAAAAAGACTTTATCAAGATACAATTCTCATGCCACAGAATTCTGGTATTTAGTATATTCACAAAATTGTGCAATCATTGCCACTGTCGAATTCCAGAACATTTTTGTCCCCTCTAAAAGAAATCCCATACCAACTAGCAGTCAATCTCCATTGCTCTTCTCACAACCCTAGTGACAATCTATTTTCTGTCTGTATATATTTGTCTATTCTGGACATTTCATATAAATGAAATTCTACCATATGTGGTCTTTTATCACTGGCTTCTTTCACTTATCATCATGTTTTCAAGGATCATCACATTGCAGCATGTATCAGATCAGTACTTCTTTTCTTTTTATTACCATATAGGAGCTTTCAGAGCCAGTAATTTGTGGTTTAGGTTATCACAGCATTTGGTACATTTTGAACAAGTGAAGGAATTCATCTGAAACTGAAGAGAAGCCAGTATGAATACAAGCCAGAATGAATGAGATTAAGGCCATCCTCATCCTTGGCAGTGGCACAATTATGCTGAGCCAAAGATCTGTCTTAATAGGATGGCAGGCCCAAGTTATGTGTTGTGACCTCCTGTTGGCACTGGTCTTGTCTGGGAAGGGTTCATGGGTGCTGGTGTAATGAGATGAGGCAAGTGCCTCATAGCTTATGTTTCTGGCTTGGGCAGAGCTTGGGTGCAACTCCTCATCTTCAAACATCTGAAAAAAGTATGTCGGGGATCTCCTGGTTCCATTTGTTCTGTTTGCCAGTGGGCAGAGTATACTGCACTGTGCAGACAGGTTAGAGAGTTTATTGTAGGCTGACGAAAGCAGATTAAAAAACCATCAGCTTGGTGGGAAACTAGCTCAGAATCCAATCCAAATGTCAGATGAAATATTTACACAGCCAGGAGATAAACCAAAGGAAACAGTGTGCCCTTTGTGTGTGCCTCTGAGTGTGCAGGCACACACAGAGCTGCTGACCATTTGTCAACTTCCAAGATTTATTCTGCTGCTTCTGGCAAGGGACAGCCTAATGATTTAATAGCTTGTCAACACCTACACAGAGAAACAAGGACTGGCACTTCCTCATTTCTTATTTTCTTTGCTTTAAATAGGAATTCCTTTTCTAAGTCACTGGAACCTGGAAATCAGACTGTCAGGTTTCTCTTGAGTTGAGTGCACAGTTCCTGAATCTGAGCATGATGAATGTTATAACTTTCCTGTTATACAAACACAGGGTTGCTACCCTTTCAGAAGAACCCATTGAGTTCATGTCCTAAAGCCTGAGTGCTACAGACCGTTGCCATGAGCCAATTTCAAATGGAGTGAAACTGTTTTGTTTCTGTCCCATGAACCTCTTGAGTTGAATGCCTGCTTAAGTAATCCAGTGCCTAGTTGCCACATTTACATTCAAGATGGGGAAGTTATTTAGAGGATTTAATGTGGAAGAAGACTAGCTTTCTTGTGCAGAGTATTATTCTCTAGGCATCCTTTGACAATTGTAAGTTCCCTGAAAGCAGGAACCATGTCCTCTTCAGCTCAACAAATCCCACAGTGCCAAGTATAGCATCTGACACACAGTCATGCTACATGACTGATTTTTTAGACAATTCAATCATGATCTAGTGACTAGAATGTTGATTGAACCAGACACTTACATTTTCTATTAGAATACAACCTTGAGTACACTGGGTTTTTAATCCCAAAGAAATATAGTTTAGTGAATTGGTATAAACTTTCACTTCTCAAATTTTAATATACTTGTGAAATACCTAGAGCTTTTTAAAATGCAAATTTTGACTCAGCAAATCCAGAGTAGAGCCTGAGATTGTGCCTTTCTTGCAAGCTCCCAGGTGATACAGTGCTGCCCATCCAGAGATCACACTTTGAGTAGACAGAATCTAGAGCTAACCACTCGAATATGATAACCACTAGCACATGGTAACCACTAGCACCTGAAATATGGCTAGTACAAATTGAAATGAGCTATAAGTATAAAATGCACATCAGATTTCAAAGACTTAGTAAGAAATAATATAAAATATCTCATTAATAATTTTATATTGATTGTATATTGAAATGATTGTATTTTAATATGTAGAGTTAAATATATTTGTAAAATTAGTTTCACCTGTTTCTTTTTATTTTTTTAATGTGGCTACTCAAAACATTTTAATTATGTATACTACATATATGGTTCACATTATATTTCTATTAACCAGCACTAGTCTAGAGCAGGGGTCAGAAAAGTTGCAGTAAACTGCCAGGTGGTAAATATCTTAGACTTTTTAGGCCATATGTTTTCTTTGCCCCACTATTCAACTCTACTGTTGTAAGCACAAAACAGCCATCAGTTCAGTCACTCAGTTGTGTCCAACTCTTACCCCAAGGACTGTGGCATGCCAGGCTTCCCTGTCCATCACCAACTCCCAGAGCTTACTCAAATTTATGTCCATCAAGTTGGTGATGCCATCCAACCATCTCATCCTCTGTTGTCCCCTTCTCCTCCCACCTTCAATCTTTCCCAGCATCAGGGTCTTTTCCAATGAGTCAGTTCTTCACATCAGGTGGCCACACTAGTGGGGTTTCAGTTTTAGCATCAGTCTTTCCAATGAATATTCAGGACTGATTTCCTTTAGGATTGACAGGTTGGATCTCCTTGCCATCCAAGGGACTCTCAAGAGTCTTCTTCAACACCACAGTTCAAAAGCATCAATTCTTCGGCACTCAGCTTTCTTTATAGTCCAGCTCTCACATCCATACAGGACTACTGGGAAAACCATAGCTTTGACTAGATGGACCTTTGTTGGCAAAGTAATTAATGTCTCTGCTTTTTAATAAGCTGTCTAGGTTGGTCATAGCTTTTCTTCCAAGGAGCAAGCCTCTTTTAATTTCATGGCTGCAGTCACCATCTGCAGCAATTTTGGAGCCCCCCAAAATAAAGTCTGTCACTGTTTCCACTATTTCACCATCTGTTTGCCATAAAGTGATGGGACTGGATGTCAGAATCATAGTTTTGTAAATGTTGAGTTTTAAGCCAGCTTTTTCACTCTCCTCTTTCACCTTTATCAAGAGGCTCTTTAGTTCTTTGCTTTCTGCCATGAGGGTGGTGTCATCTGCATATCTGAGGTTATTGATATTTCTCCCAGCAACCTTGATTCCAGCTTGTGCTCTCTCCAGCCAAGCATTTCTCATGATGTACTCTGCATATAAGTTAAATAAACTGCATGAAAATATACAGCCTTGACATATTCCTTTCCTGATTTGGAACCAGTGTATTGTTCCATTTCCAGTTCTAACTGTTGCTTCTTGACCTGCATACAGACTTCTCAGGAGGTGAGTCAGGTGGTCTAGTATTCCCATCTCTTGAAGAATTTTCCACAGTTTGTTGTGATCCACACAGTTAAAGGCTTTGGTGTAGTCAATAAAGCAGAAGTAGATGTTTTTCCAGAACTCTCTTGCTTTTTCTATGATACAACAGATGTTGGCAATTTGATCTCTGGTTCCTCGGCCTTTTCTAAATCCAGCTTGAACATCTGGAATTTCATGATTCACATACTATTAAAACCTGGCTAGGAAGATTTTGAGATTACTTTCCCTAGTGTGTGAGATAAGTGTAATTGTGCAGTAGTTTGAACATTCAAAGCAGTCATACGTAATACATAAATAAATGAACATGGTTGTGTTTCAATAAAACTTTATTGCTAAGACAGGTAGAGGTAGTAACCTTGGAAATTGCCAGCCCACAATCCTGGTGAAAAACCAGCAGCCTAGTAGCCACCAGAGGGGGCCAAACAGTGTTGGAGCTCCTTCAAAGCCTAATTCCCAGAGAATTATTTGACTTGTCTGGTGGTTCCCTGGAAGACCCCACTTGAAAGGCTCTCTTTATTAGACCTGAGTCATTCAATATGCAAAATTTTTCCCTGCGGCATTTGTCAAAAGCAATTAGAGGCAAATGATTGACTTCAGCTGTCTGAAGCAGTGGATAATAGTTGGGGGAAATAGTAGGCAAACCAAAAGGCTCAAAAGAAAAAACTAGAGAATGAGATGTCCATAGGGGCTTTGAAAAGCTTCAACATAATTCTAGGGAATCTAGAGGGGTTCATGAATGCACAGAACTGTGTGCATACCCAGAGCTATGTGCATGCTCAGAAGAGACCTGAGAGAGGTCTAAGCTCTCACCTCTGACTGACCTTCAAGCAGTGACCAAGTGAAGTGTAAAAAAGTTATCAGCTGCCTGTCTGAACATTGAGGATGTGCCCTCAACATGCACACAAAACCTCTTGGCAAAGACTGGGAAACTTACTAGTTCCAGGCATATAAAGATACATCTGTCCAACCATTGTTGTTCAGTCGCTGAGTTGTGCATGAGTCTTTATGACCCCATGGACTGCAGCACACCAGGCACCCCTGCCCTACACCATCTCCTGGAACTTGCTCAAACTCACATCCATTGAGTTGGTGATGTCATCCAACCATCTCATCCCCTGTCATCCCCTTCTCCTCCCCACCTTCAATCTTTCCCAGCATCTGGATCTTTTCTAATGAGTCAGTTCTTTGCATCAGGTGGCCAAAGAATTGGAGCTTCAGCTTCAGCATCAGTCCTTTCAATGAATGTTCAGGGTTGATTTCCTTTAGGATGGACAGGTTGGATCTCCTTGCCATCCAAAGGATTCTGAAGAGTCTTCTCCAACACCATAGTTCAAAAGCATCAATTCTTCAGCACTCAGTTTTCTTTATAATCCAAGTCTCACATCCATACATGACTACTGGAAAAAACATACCTTTGACTAGATGGACCTTTGTTGGCAAAGTAATGTCTCTGCTTTTTAATAAGCTGTCTAGGTTGGTCACAAATTTTCTTCCAAAGAGCAAGCCTCTTTTAATTTCATGGCTGCAGTCACCATCTGCAGCGGTTTTGGAGCCC